>DF241175.1:34760-86950 GCA_000507305.1 Breviolum minutum Mf 1.05b.01
GATGAGGATGATGATGAGGATGATGAGGATGATGATGATGATGATGATGATGATGATGATGATGATGATGATGATGATGATGATGATGATGATGATGATGATGATGATGATGATGATGATGATGATGATGATGATGATGATGATGATGATGATGATGATGATGATGATGATGATGATGATGATGATGACGATGACGTTGATTATGATGATGATGATGATGATGATGATGATGATGATGATGATGATGGCGATGATGATTGTGACGATGCTTGGTTGCGAGTGAAAGGTTTGCGGGTGAGATACTTATATAGATTACATTACAATATTGATTTGATGATATGATACTGATTCTGCTGGATGTCCTGGATGACACGTTTAGTCGGCTCAGGACTCGATACAGCAAAAGTTCCGTGGTTACTGGAAAGTCGTGGCAGAGGCATTGACAGATGCCGAAGGAGTTCTTGGCTACGATTTGGTGAATGATCCTTGGCATAAACGGTGGCACAGGGATAGTTTGGCACCTACACCTGCAGTATGATTAAACTGCCAATTACTTGGTACTGTACTGAGTCAACTGTGCATTGAAGCACTGGGTGTTGACAGGCAATTGATCCGCTCTTCCTCCAAAGACCCTGAATGACTCCAGATCAATCAAGGGAGCAGATACTCTCATATTCCATGCAACGATTTTTCAACATGATCATCAGCCAGTACAGTTTCCTGACAGCCTGACCTCTCGGTTTTGTGTCGAGGAGCCATTGAATGGCAACTACTTCCACCATGTGGAACTGCTGAAACCAGGAGAGGCTGATCGACAATTACTGCAACCCCTCTACGTGGCAAGCCTCAAAAATAGGGGAGCATGGTGGTTTTGACAGATTGAACAGAGCCAAACAGAAGAGGAAGCACTGGGGCTGGGTTGGTAAAAAATTACCGGCAAAGCCAAGAAGCTTCCTTTGAGCCTTGCTGCCGACATTCCGACCATCCATGCATCCGCCGTGTGTTTTCCAAGGCCAGCATAGGAGAGGTCATCCATTCTGTGGATGCCACCGCTATCCTGATGTATGAGCCAGTTCCCTTCCCGGAAACTCAGCGAAAATTTCCAAGGAATCATATGTCATATGTGTATAGTCGATTTGGTATATGTACATACACATCTATCTATATATTATGCCAATATATGTACGTATACTTCTACTCGCTAACGGTTTTATTTAAATGCATGGCATCCAAGTTGTGTTTTGGATACCTCCTGTTTAGCCTGAGGACACGCTCCCTGCATATTTGCCTGTGGCCGGTGGCGTGCGGCCTGTCGGCTTCACCCAGGGCCCCGGCACGAACAGCACCCAGGCACATGGCAGAGTGGAATCCAGATATGGAGGTAGCTGTTCTATACCAGCCTTTCAGTCTACACGATAGATGCCGTGGATATAGACGATAGACGTGGATAGCCATTCCTTTGAGAGCACGACAGATGAGAATCAAATGCCGAGCTTGGCAGGCCTTGTCCTATCATATCTATTCCTGCGGTTTCGCCACAGACAAGTGCAATCGGAGCCATGGCAAGTCGAAATTGTGTTTTTGAGCGTTCGAACTTGGACATTCTCGGACTAAACTCATACATCTGCAGTTGCTGGAGGTGATGTTGTGGTCCACCAACGAGAAATAGATTTATTTGCACCCTTCTGCTCAAAAAGTCCTGCTTGCCACGTGTCACCCAGATTCTATGATACTGTATAAAAAAACACAATCTCAGAATATAAAGCGCGATACCAGCATGTTAAACCAACACAAGCGCAAACGTGTTTTAAGATGTGCCACCAGCTGGTTGCAGTCTGTCTGTGAAGACTCAGGAAGGGTGACCTGCCGCAGATTGAATGCGATGTCTGCGATGATATGGCCTCCTCGGCTGTGGAGTCTTTCCTGCAGATTGCTATATGTTTTTCCGAATGCTTGCAGGGCAGGGTTGGAAACGTACGAGGCAAGTGTCTTGCAGATGATCGATTTGACATGAGTTGACTCCAAGTTGCACCCCAAGGCCCAAAGAGATTCAGATGCCCAACGCCTTGGTGGTGGGGTATTTATGACGGAGCCTTGTTGGCTTGGCTGGTGTCGTGGATCGTCAACATGCTTTCTTTGATGATGTGTGTATAGTTTTCATTACATATAATACGTATGTACAGACACAAAAATCATATATCATCTGATATATTTATGCACATATACACTTATTATTACACATTATATACACGTTGCGCAATGTCGTTGTAGTACTTGTAGAACTAGTACCACTACTAGCTATGCTACTAGCACTCCTGCTACCAGTAGTAATGCTAGTACTAGTTGTGTCCATTGCAGAATGTCAGTCGTATGTCACATGTTATTCCTAATTCGTGTGTTTAGAATTCGCATTGAACTATTCAAACATATTATTCAAACACTTTGGATGCTGAATCCAGTGAACCTACCCATCATCATTTTCACAGGAGCTGTATTTGCACCCATTTGATGGTTACACCCCTGCAACATCACTTTCCTGGGTGAGCTCATGAATGCACTGATTCATCGTTGTTGATTTTCATCGTCAGGAGTTTGGTGCTTGCTCAGGGTCTCCAACTTGCTTGGCAGAGATCGCACGGATCACGGTGGGGTGCAGCTAAGGGCTGGTCGGTGGGAATCTAATTTGGTTTGCTGGACGTGTTTCTATGGGACATACTGTATCCAACCATTCCCTCGCCACATTACATCAGAATGAATCAGCGTATCATGTTGCAGGAAAAGGGTGTGGCTTGGGAGAATTGGGAGCTAAAGTTTGGCTTTCTTTGACTTTAGACAGGAGCGAGCTGATCAAGCTCTTCATTCCTGGGCGTACTGGCAGTTCAAGTACAATCATGATGCTTGGATGGAGGCTAAAGACGACTAAAGATGACTAGAGGCTGAAGGCCTGAAAAGGATGCAACAGTGATTTTACCTGAGATGAACCTCCTTGTCATCAGTCCACTGACCTACATATCTTATCCTCATAAACCATTTGTACTCCATTTGTCAAATATCATACAGTCTGTCATACAGTTCTGAAGTCAACTCTAAAGTTCTGTGTCCAGCTCCTTTCTTTTGCTTGAGGACATCACGACTGTAGCTGGGCCGGAGGAAGGATTCTACAACACAAATGGCTCTCTGCAGGAGTCCAAAGTGGCTGCTTTGTCTCGAACCTATGCCACTTGACACTCTAAATAGAACAGTGATGTAAAGTGACAATGTCAATAATGTCAGGACTGCTGGCAACCGCCTCGTAGTAGCAATCCAAAATTTCAACATCAGCTCCTTTGGGGACGACAGCAACTTACTTGGGTTATGCGGCATTATGGACCCAAGAAAGCCTGAGATCTGTTTTGGGGCTTCATACGTTCCTTATTTATTGCCAATTGCCTTCACATGCGAGGCACCCTTTATCGCTGGATCTCCTTTGACCATGCGATACGACTCCGAGACGGGAGCTTTCCGTCTTCAATATGTTGAGAGCCTAGCGGGTGCGGGAAGAGGGGTCTCTTTCTGTATGAGCTCAATTTCCGATTGTATGCTTCGGTGCTATCCTGCTTCCTTGTATCAAGTGCATAGCTTTAGATCAATCGCAATCCAAAGGATCATGGTGTTGCCAAGTTTCTCGCTTTTGAGGTCACTGAAGCAGCGACCAGCAACTTGATCACCAGTATCTTCCTCAATGAGAGACTCGGCCGCTAACAATCTGTGTACATACTTTATATATTGGAGAGCTGGGACAGCATTCTTTGGTCATCCCCCCACCCCGTCGTAAACCCTTCTTGCTCTTGGTGGTTGCGGTATGTAGTGGTTGTGGTTGGTGTTAGTACTTGTAGTACTTCCAATGTCAGGAGTAGTCGCGGGGCTGAAATGTTTGGCTTTGCAAGGTCCTGCCTGCATGTCACTCATGTAGCACCTTCAGCACCAAGGAAGATGAATTATCCCAGAGGCATCCAGGTCAGTGTACTCAATGGGACTGCCACCAGCAGCTCGAATCAAGTGCAGGCCAGCTGTTAAGACCTGGCTTGGGACGGCCTGCTATCTGGAGCTTAGCCAACTTTTGCATGTATTTGCATCATTAACATACATCGATTCGGGTCGATTCGTCTTATTCTTGCAGGTTCACTGTGCAGTGAAGTGAATGCCACACCATTCACTGAAGTCATACACACTGTAACATTTTGTGCACTTCCTCCTTGGTCAACTGATCCCGCTACACCTGTGCTAGCAGTCGATTGCTGTATATGGAAAGCTGTCATACACGAAGATGGCTGCCTTGTTCAGCAGGTGAAAGCAGAAGCAGGCCAGTGGTGAGTTTTCCGTGATTCGATAAACAAGTTTGATGCGATCCTTCAACAAGTGGCATTATGCATCATTATGTTACCTTGTTATGTTACCTACCCGTAGATAGTTGCATCATGAGACCATACGCTTCGTACACTCGTAAGTTTTTTTTTAAAAGACCGTCAGATATGGATTACTATACTCTCTTGGATCAGAGGGATGAGCCCAGCTTTGAAGCCTCGGGTGTCATCCTGGAAAATCCTGGACCTACCTTTGAATAGTTTCCAAGCACCATGTCATGCTGCTGGGCCCATTAACCCTTCATCCTTTCTCATCCTTTTCTCTGATCATTCCACATACTCATAGCATATTATGATATGGATAGTGACATACTGTATGATCACATATACATGTACACATACGTATACGTACATTTAAGCACAAATATACTATAGAAGATAGAGATATTGATGTTATTCGCTCACGGATTCGATGGATCCAGGCCTAGAGGTGGACGTGGCATTGGTGCGTCAGACTTTGGGTCCTTTTCAAGGCAGCTTCCAGTCCAAAGGAGGACAGGGAAAGGTGGACTGGTGGAGAGAAAATGATCCCACATTCAGAAAGATATCATGGCATATGGCATTATCATGGCAAATATCCGATCATGTTTGACGATATCACGGCAGTATGCACGGTTCTCGCTATATTGACCCAAGAAGACTTGACAAGATTGTTCCACGCCTCTGAATGTGATATCATACAATCTGTGCTGAGATATATTGAGTGAATCACAAGCAGCCATGGTCAGTCCAAAGCACTGTCACCTATCTTGAGCATGAGAATGGAAAGGGGCGTGGTTGGATGGTAATGACATCCTGTTCCAACGCACCGAGCCTTTGTTGTTCAATCCAACATTGTTAAGATTTAGTACAGAGGAGGAGTGGTGCAGTGGAATATGAGATCTACAACCACAACTGGGTTGGAACCCAAGTTGCCATCAAGATCAAAAGCTTCTGATTCCAAAGGTTTGAATTTTCAGCTTCTCCTGCTTTCAGGTTCGAATTGTCCTCATCGGCTAATATCACATGGTGGAAAGGGTTGAAGGCGGGCTGTCTTGTTGCACACCTTGTTGCACACCTTGTTGCCATCCTGTACTACAGGTCTTTGACTTGAAGTTTCAAAGCTTCTTCCACAGTCATGGATCGTCATGGAATGAGTCTCCACCCTGGGAGGTCATCTCTGACAAAGGTCAAGTGCTTTGCGACCTGCAGATCCAGGACATGGACTTCGAGACCTAAGTTCAAGGGGAGCAGTGAAAACTTCAAAAGAGGAACTGTCCTTTCAAAAGATCAACAAGAACGCCACTAGTCTTTCAAACGTATCCAATCTCAATACCCAAACCTTCCGCCACTTTTGATGACCCTGCAGGACCAAAAGAAAAGTTCAACCTGCACCCTGCACCAAGCTCACGAGCATCTTGTCCTTGCAGGAAGGGTAGCAGTCACAGGCAATGATGGAGACACAAAATAATCAAATATCATAAAATAGCATCAATTGCTGTTGCCTTTACTTCAGAATTGTGACCCAAAAGTCAAGGGGAGGGTAGGATCGCCGATTTACATGACCAGAGCGGACTGACTGAGTTCAATCGCTTTTTCCACAATTTTGGTGGTGCAAGCCGCACGCGATTAAGGCTTCTCTTCAACTATAGTTTGGAAATCTGGAAAGCTAAAGCTTTGGGCATCCACAAGCGCCTTGCCGGACCTAGTCACAGTCAAGATAGCATTTTTCTAATTTGGAGGTTGGATGCGAAGGCCACAAACCAGAGGCACTAAACCAATCTAAAACTAACCAAGGTGGGTTGAAGAGGTCGGGATAAGTTGAGAATTTATTGAGAAGATGAGTGTTGCGAGAAAATCTGAGTTTGGGCATTCGATAGGATTGCAACAATTGACCCTTCAACCCGAGGCGTGTAGATGTTTTGGATGGCAAGTTCTTGGGCCCTTTGTTGCAGAGGCCAGTTCAACAGTGTGTTGGTGAGGTGAGGCAGAGTGGCAAATACGATGCTGTGATTGTTGGGAAAGAATATTGATGGAATGAAGATGGAATTGGATATAGTATTCAGATGTATTCAGATGAATCAGAAAATATATTGCATATATATATATATGAGCCGGTTCGTGGCTCAATTGTATGTACATTCGGAGGATGTCAGGATCTGAGGATGTTCGGATACCTTCAAAGCAGCGATGCTTCCAGGCACACAACGTTCCACTGGCTGTCTGACAAGGTTTGGGTTTGGTGCAAGCATCGATTTGATCCACATAAGTTCATTTAAACATCCACATACTATATCTACGAGCCACATTCAAACCCAGTTCTCAGTATCCGAGACTATTGCAACAGCAAGATCTACCAAATCAGCCTGTCATAGATTGTCACGAAGCATTTCATATGATTTTCATGCTGAGTTCCACTGTGTAAGGGCAGGTGCGTGTTGGGTGTTGCAAGGACACCTTGTCCAAATACCGTACCGTGTGAGGAGTCCACCATCAACTTCGACTCCGAGATGGCCAACCCAGAAGTCATCATTTGAGTGACAAACTCTGCAGTGCTTTTTATTTTCCATGCTTGTCTTTATCCAAAGGAGCAAGGACGAGGTAAGAGTTCAAGGACGAAGAAGAATCCGTGGCAGATGAAGTTTTTGCAGTACTATTGTTCTACTATGGGAATCATCCTTCCCATATGTAAAGGAACTCACGTCACAGGTTTCTTGAACATGTGTCCTCGCATGCTCCAGTTCTCATCTCTGCGCGCAGAAGTTTGAAAAAGCACTTGTGAATGCAGCATGATGCACTTGCCAAAGCATGATGCACTTGCAACTGTTGCGGAGCTTTCAGAGTACCTGTGATGCTCTTGCCGGCTCAATTATACGCAGACATGATTCGACATGTTTCGACATTTTCAGTACAGAAACTGTGTCCAGCTACATCGAAAATATCCAATGTCTTCCCAGGAGACTGAATGAAATTCTAAAAGAGGATAAAGGAGGTCCGCATCAAATTCAAAGTGAGAAGAAAGGTTGACAACCAGACTGCCATGGCTCTCCAGATCAAAATAAGTGACAGTCAAAGCAGCAACCACACAGTTGTCCTAGCAACTCTGCGAATGGTTTCAGCCATGATTGAAATGCACGACGGGGAAGCGCAGGTAGCAGATATGGCTGCTGGTTCGTCAACTGACTGCAAGGGAACAAACAGATACTGTAGGTGGCCATGGAAAGTGAGCGGAATTTGCAGAGAGTTTCTATTTGGTGACCAAGGCCAAAGCACTTGAAACCAAAGCTGGAAGAGGCCCTGGTGGGGTGCTGGGTGGCAGGAGATTTGTCGCAGTGGGCAGTGGTCTCAAATAAATGTGTCTTCACCTCACTGCACAAGTTGTGTTGTTGCAGACAAAGCATATTTAAAAAAAATATGAGGCTGAGGTTGATGCCGGAATGATGCAGGAGGATTTAATACTGCACTTCCAAGCAAGAAAGATACTCAACAAGATGTAAAATTTACAAAGGGGTACTTCCCCTGCAACGGGCCGTCCTGCTCGGCACAAAATAATAGAAGACAGTGTTGAGTCGGTTAGAGAGTGACAAGACCTGAAACATGTCACAACGAATCTTTGCAAACCTGTTGGTGGTAAGGACGGCTTGGCTGATCAAAGCGAAGGAGACAGCGGAGTCACTAAGCTCGGACTAGTATTGTTGACTCCAAGTCCTGCAGACAGATTCCATGTTACGGTCATTACAGTACACATTTCTCAACATTTCTGAACACTCCTCGTTCTGGATGTCGCAAAATATCTATGGGTGTAGAAGGAAGCATTATCTTGTCTTTGTTGAAGTTGAAATTTTATGAAATTGATGATGAAATGATACGTGATATGAAATGCGGTCATTTCAGAGCACAGTTCCTACATAACCAACTTGTCACTCTTCACCAAGTTCCTGCTGCATCTACTTGACAAGCAAGAATAGATAATTAGTTGATGATAATGAAAATTCAAAGTATGTTAAAGCATTCTTGACAATGTTTATCGCAGTGGTGTCCAGCTCTAAGGCATTGCCTTTGCCTACAACTCCACCAGGCGAATTGCCAACAGGTGCGTTGCTGAGACGAAAGGGTACCGAGCACACAAAAAAGGGTAGATATCGAATGTTCATATCTACCAAAACCGCATCTCTGACATCCTGTTGCAGGTCTTGTCACTGACCTCAAGAAGCAGGCTAGGTGGGAACAATGTGGGTATAAGATGGTACAAGAACTCTCAGAGCTCCGTGAGAGATTTCAAAAACCTTTCCCTTCCCAGGCTGAGCGCACATCCCTTGCTGCACCCGAGCGCTGGGCCTGGGCACCAAGCTGGTTGCGTGGCAAAAGATGGGATGCAGTCAATGCAGAGCTGACACTTGGTGGAAGAATGTGGAAGCTGGAAGATGTGTTTTGCAATTTTTTGCCACAGGCGATGGGGAAGTCCTGACCTTGTGCAGTTTGTTTCCCTTTGTTTGCCCTAAAGGAGGATCAAAAAAGTTGAAGCAGGAATCTGATCTATTTTACTTTGTTCTTGCCTGGGCCTAGTTGTTGCCACTTGGCTATCACAATTTGTCGCTGAAAGTGAAATTTAAATGAATTTTATTGTCAATGGAATCACTGCAATTTCCTGTTTGTGAAGCCGGACATCGTGCAAAGGAGCGAGGTGCCTCTGATCATACCCTTAGCTCAGCGCTTGCAAGTTGCCCCTGTGACGAAGCTGCAAAACCGAAATCGCAAGTCATGACCCGATTTGTGATTTATTGAATTTTATTGATTGGTTTGGTCAATTTTGTACAACTTCAGGCTGGTCAGGTAGGTTTTGATCGCTACATTGAGAGGAACTTTGAGAAGTCATTCATCATGACAATCAAAACAGCCGGCTAGCTATTAGCACTACGACATCCAAAGAAGCATGTTTTCTCAAAAGTCCGATCTGGTGACTTGATCCATGGCTGCAGATCCAGGTCGTCGTTGGCATGGGCTTTCTGTTGCTTGCAATAACGTTTCTCCTCTATGGCATTGGTGGCCAGCTAGTGTGTCTCGGGCATGCCTATATATGTGAAGCACATACATGCAACATAACTATGGAGTGCCTGACGTGCAACTTTGTTCTTGTTCGTCGATTTGGGATATTTTTCAAGCAGGGAAAACCAAACATCACCTGTACAGGAGGACAAACCATCCCTTTGGACCCCTTTGGGATGTTTCCTCTACGTCACCATGCGCACATGATTCTGGCGGCCTACACCCAGGAATGTTAAAGGAACAGCAGTGATGAAATGGTCCTAGTCATCCTAGCAACTGCAGCAGTAGGCCTAGAAGCTCCAACCATTATTGTATCATGTTTAGGAGATGCCAATTGTGAAACTTCCGACGATTGACGAGTTTTGGTTTTTATTCTGGCCTTCAAGAGTTTGGATATTTCTAGTGCTATGGTCATGGATTTGAATTCTAGGGCTCCCAAATCTGCACGTCACAAAGAGCATGGCTACTTCAAACAGCATGTTGAATTTTGAGCTGTATCATCATCATCATCATCATCATCATCATCATCATCATCATCATCATCATCATCATCATCATCATCATCATCATCATCATCATCATCATCATCATCATCATCATCATCTACTCTTCATCGTCATCATCATCATCATCATCATCATCATCATCATCATCATCATCATCATCATCATCATCATCATCATCATCATTTCTAGAGATTGCAAAGCTTCAGTCTGGGAAGCCGACATGCCCTGAACTGTAATCCGAACCTGATTTCTTTGAAGCATAACCCAGCAAATTGATGAATAGAGGTTAAAAAAAATGTAAAAAATAATAACAGGGTCACACATCAACACGGCTAAGACGCACACGATGTCAATGCCCATGTCTGCGCATTTCTTGATCTCAGCGACCGCTATGAATATGCGCGTTGTATTTTCCATGCTTCTGTTCAGCAATTGCCACCCACACGATACAGTGTTACGAGTAGTTCTTATAGCGACACCTATAATATAGCTTTCCTGCATTGAACTAGTCCTGTGATATCCCGTGCAAGTCTTGAAGTGCATCTAATCTCTCNCATCATCATCATCATCATCATCATCATCATCATCATCATCATCATCATCATCATCATCATCATCATCATCATCATCATCATCATCATCATCATCATCATCATCATCATCATCA
Organism: Breviolum minutum Mf 1.05b.01; assembly: GCA_000507305.1. NCBI lineage: Eukaryota > Dinophyceae > Suessiales > Symbiodiniaceae > Breviolum > Breviolum minutum. Next base: position 45,362 of record DF241175.1, read on the forward strand.
TCATCATCATCATCATCATCCTCGTCATGTATGACATCATGCATGTAAACGTCACATACTTGCTTCATATTTTGTCACACATCTCTCAACAAGAGGTGCACAGTCTTTGGTGTCGCATATCCAGCCTTCGAATCCTTCAAAGCGGTGGAGGAGTTTGCGAATATCAAAGACTCGGAAACTTGGACTCTCCGGTCGGGCTGCTTTCAGGAATTCTAAAGGGTCAGTCCTAAGTGAATCGAATGAAGTGGACGAATTGGAAATATACAGTTACAGGGTGTTGAACCATGTTGAACCTCGATTTTGAGGGTAGAACCATGATAAGGGACATAATGGCGAAATATCCTAACTTTTCGATCGCGTTTTCTGCAATGCAGCAGCAGGATTTCTTGAGTACCACATGGTACCATAATTTAGCGACTGATATTTTCCCCCGTAACATTGAGAGATGCTTTCGTTGCTGCACCAGCCTTGCAGTCACAGCAAAAGTTCGAAAAACCGTTCGAGAGACTATGAGGTGCTTTGAATTGTGACAGTTAGTGATGTAGGGGTGTTTTTCACTTTTCTATGAATTCTACTCGATAGCTTCAGCAGAAGGCTCTCTTTGCCTTCACGCAAGCGTGCTGCCGAGGAGGAAATCTATAGAAAAGCTGCAGGAGTTTTGGCATGAATTTGTCATGCCAGAGAACATGGACTTTTTGGATATTTTCGCTTTGTCTTTGTATGGAGCAATCCTGCTTATTCCTGCTTGTAGTATCTTGTGTTGTTGTCCTGATTTGACTTGTAGTCGCACAAGTGGCTCTGACATGCTTTTCTGATGCCAAGGAATGCAGTTTTGGTTGACCTACTGGATCGTGCTCGCAGCAATTACGTCCTTTGATTCTTGCTTTGCATAGTATTAGGCTTGATTCGAGTTGTTTAAATGTCATTTCAACATGCATTCTCACCTTTTCCGGCTGCGGCCTCATTGGGAGAATGCGCATTCTTTTGAAACTTCTGCAGCCTGTGCACTCATTCTTCAATTTCAGGAATGCCTTGTCTACTACGTGGTAGTGTGGATCCCCTTCTACTATCCATTGAAGCTTGGTACTCTCCTCTTTTTGCTTCTTGGCCTGAATGGTTGTCAGTTCAATCCACTTCCGGAATATACATGCAGGTTCACAGCTACCATTTCATCTGGGCCTCGGATCCAAGTTCCTGACATTTTCCGTAAGACCTGCTATAATATTCATTAATATTCTATGATTCTACATGATTCTACAATCATTCCCCACGTTCGAGATTTGTGGAAAAGCCATCCGCCACTCTGAGGTATGCTCCTCACACACGGGGCGCCAATCGAGTGTACCATTGGTGTCTTGACAACCAGGGATCCAGGGATGCTTAAACGAGCTTCTGAAATGCTTTGGACCGGCGTTTTTCGGAGCAACCTTTGCTATGTTTCGCAGTGAATGCAAGGTATCAAAGGACTTTCAGATGGTCACAAGATGTAAGAACTTTTGCAGTTTGAAGAAACCGAAGGGTTCTGGATGATTTGCAAATCCATGTCTTCTTTAAACATCTTCAGCGTGTACGTTTGCTTGAATTGAATAGGCATGGATAAGTGGGGCTCGGCGCTAAAATATTGGGACACAACATCTTAGACAAGATTTCAATAGATTTCGGATTGAGGCAGGTCTTGGCAATAATGCACATCCTGTTTCCTAATCCTATACTGTATGGCCCGTTCTTGTTGCCGACATTCTAGCTGTCCGGTTCAAACATGCTAAGGTTTGTATCACCTGTCCTGAAGAGGAATCGAGATACCATTGACCAAACGCTTGAGGACGGTTTGTATCACCATTTTGAAAGCATGGCCCCGGGCCCTGTATCTCGCAAACGTAGGAGTCTGGCAAACGCTTACGGAAGAGCGTCAGCAACGTCGCCAGTAGTGTCACTGGGCTGCTGATCGAATTTGGAGAAGAAAAGGTAGGAAGGTGGCAACAAGATGAATTGATAGACTCAGAGATACTCAGAGCCAGTTTAAGATTTGTATGGAAGGTACAAGAGGGACACGTTTGGCACCAATGAAGATGCTGATCCTCCGAGAAAGTATTCACAAAGTGAGGCGGTGGATGCCGGCTTCGGCGTTGGCAAGCAGGGTGTGGTTCGGAGACTCAGGGGGTGACACTCTGTAGCGATGCCAAAGTTGTTGAACAAAAAGTCCCAACATGTAATATCTATCCCGTGGGACCTCCCCCGGTAATGTATGAAACATCATCGTCATCATCATCATGATGATGATGATCATCATCATCATCGTCACGTCACCGTCATCGTCACCATGATCATGATCACCATCATCAAGCATCAAGCATCAATTCTCAATCAACAGCCAGCAGTCATCAATCCATCACCAATCACAAGCCATCAATCATCAGTCAGTCATAAAGCATCAATCATCAAACCATCATTTACAATCATTTCCTCCTCAATTATCAATCATCATTCGTCAGTCATGAATCACCAATGATCAAACATCAGTTATCAATCATTTGTCATCAATCATCAGTCATCAATCTTGAAACATCTTGAATTACCAAGCATCAAACATCAATATCATCAATCATCAATCTTCAGTCATCAAGCATCATTTATATAACAATCAATCATCAGTCATCAATGACCAACCATCAGTCATCAATGACCAACCATCAGTCATCAACCATTGTCAACCGTTATCAATCACCAGTCATCAACTATCAATCATTGATCAATCATAACTTATCAAGAATCGATCGCCAGCCATCGATCATCAGCCATCAATCAATCCTTAAGCAATCATCCATCAATCACCCATCAGTCATCAATCAACCATTATCAATCAATATAAATCATTCTCAATCGTCAGTCATCATTCTCATCCTCCCTGAAACCTAAACCACTTGACGCTTGCGTCACAGGCGCAGATCCGCCGTGGGATGACCATGGTTGGCCCTGGAATTGAGACGGTGAGGCCTACACCCCTCGCACTTGTTGAGTCGTTGAGTCAATTCGATCTGTCTCGAAAATACACAAACAGAAAGAATGACAGAGGCCCATTACTGCACATTTACACCCTAACTATGGCCTTTCCTGATCAAATTCTTGTCTTGAATCTCAAGGCACTCCCCAATTCTTGAGGCGACCTCTTTCAAACGGCGTTTCTGATCCCAGGCATTTTGTGGGCTCTGAGATTGCCCGGCGTCGGCGAAGTGAGGTGCCACCAAAAGCCGATGTGCTTGACCCAGAGCCCACGGAACCCATGGAACCCACGGCCGCAGAGGAGGAATAGGCCAGGCGAGGAGGGACAGGAGGGCTGGGACAGCGGCATCAGAAACGGACAAAAGAAGGCTTAGGGTGCCACATGATGCCATGGCATCCCTTTGATCCCTTTGTTAAGTGTGGACTGAGCATAAAGTATTCAGAATGATTCAGAAGCGAAGAATCTCAATTTCATGAACATGCGAGAGCTGAATATTGGAACCCTTTCTCATATTTCCTCATGTATACGTTGGTCCCAGTACGAGATGATGATATGTGATGGCATATGAATGCCACAGTTGTGTCACGCGTGTCCCTTTTGTGTCTCGAGGCAATCCGTCAGTGCTGCCACCGGTGGAACAAGGCCAAGGAATTCGACGTAACGAGTGCCTTGCCCAAGGCCACGTGTGACAGACAACTTTTAATTGAATTGTTTTCCACACGCACGGAATACCAGGAGACAGAAGCCAATAAGCACAAAAAACTTGTACCAAATGAGGGTTTCTAAGCTGATAGACCTTGCGTAACATTGTAACGTGGTATGATAACAAGACTCTCATTGGATCTAACCACATCAAAAAAAAGAGCCAGTGTGAGCAGAAGATGTTGCTCAAATCTGGATCCTTGAGCTAGTGGATCTGACTGATTATTTTGCAACGCTCGCCATTGGCGACGGCTTGATGCAGGGAGCAGGCGCCAACTGCGTGACAAACCCAAGATCACTGCATGTTTTCACAAGCCACTGCCTTGATGGCAGATGGACACATGGCCCATACATGCACACACCATGTAAGGTACTATAGTAGACAAAAGCATAAAACTACGTATATAGACAGTGTTTAGTGCATACATCTGATGAATATAATGTTTTGTATATATGACAGTGTACATGATAAATTATAACATACTATATAGATGCGGTTAGATACTGGTCTCATTTTGTTCATGTTGTGCATTTTTGGTTGAACCGCTACAGCACATCGAATAGCCAAAGCTGAATTCTATGTCAGCGCTGCGGCCGCTGCCTTCTTGCATTGCCATCTGGAAATGAATGTGGGTGAAATGGGTGGAGCTAACGTTTGAATATTTTTGACCGAAAGTGGCTGACACGATGAAACACATGACCAATGGTGAAGTCGCAACGCATGAATCAGCATGAAGCTTTCCACTCGTTTCAGCCAAAGGAATCCGCCTGGCCCAATGTCTTCGCAAAAAATCAGGAAGTTGAACGATGGCAATGATTGGCCACGAGCCAGATGAGCTGTTGCTTGCAACTAAAGCAGAGCCAGCTTTTAGATCTTTTAGGTGACACCATGGTAACACCACGGTAAAACCATGCGACACCATTTGGGCGGAGACGCTGGACAGCTGAAATTCGATTGCGCCGCTCTGCTTCGCTTGAGCTGATAGATGTGTGGGGTGGGAAAAAGCTGAGGGAGCCTTGACAAGACACCTTCTCAAGGTCCGCCGTAAGCAGGATTGAGGACGATGCAAGTAGCATGTACATCCACACCTTCTAGAACGATCATTGATCTCCACCGAGTGCATCCAAATGCCAAGTGAGCCAAGTGGCATACCGCAGTTGTGTCAGCAGTGAATCCAGCGCAGGACTTTCCACCACCTTCCGTCGAGTATCCCTTAGCAGCCTTGATTGGAGATGTGGATTTGGGAGTGGCACATTCGAAAGGCCATTGCCCAGCCTGGAAATTGTTTCACCATTTTCTGGAACGTACGATGTACCACACCAACAGTCCAAAAGTTTGACCAGGCCTTTTGACCTCTCATCCTGGCCCAGTTCACCTGAATTTTTGCTTCCGGGACTGGGTCCTTTGATGCGATCATTTGGGAAGGATGGGAGTTTAGGAGCTTAGCCAGGTTTGGCTGATTTCAGTAACTATCATTGAAAGATATTTACGAAAGATGTATATTATGTATATGTGTGTATATATCTATATGATACGTGATATATCAATGTATCCTATATATTTTTCCAAAACTTAGTTGATGTAATCCTAAGATGTCATGATCCGTTCATCAACAGCTTGGACCTGTGCGGAGCACACGAACCCTGCACCTATCAGGAGAATCTGGCGCCAAAAGCTGGACCTGCTACTTGACATCGGAATAGCATCGTAAAAGGGAGGCTGAAGTGTCCATTCATTCTTGTTCGTGATTCCTCTGATTCCTCATTCATTTGTTGTCTCTGTGAGATGACTCCTGAAATGAACAAACAGTGAGCAAGCCTTTGGTCATTTGCACAATTGATTTTCCTTTGCTTTTATCTTGCATGCCACTTGGTGGCGAATCAATGTAAAGCAAAATTAAACAACGACGGTGCTGAGATCGGTTTTGAGATTTCCCTCTTCAGGTGCGGGGTTCTCCTGGATTGACAACTGAGTGGCCCAAGGCAGCGGCAGAAGTACCAAATGAAGTCTGCATGTTGAACTAGCCACAGCAACATGCAGTCACTGATCTTCACATTCAACTTTTCAGGTCGTCAAACACCAGCATCCATAGAAAATGCCCTGGCATACTTGCAGGGCTTAGAGCACAGTTTCCATACCCTTTTTTGGTTCATTTAAAGTGATTTAAAGTCTACCGAATTTGCCCGATCTTGTTCTGTTCTAGAGAAGCACTGAGGTGAAGTAAAGGCCCTTACATTCTGTTTGAAATTGAACCTCTGAGCTATGCAAGGCTTACTTGGACAGTCCTGTCTTGCATCACTGGGCAGCATCTTCGTCACCCAGAAGTCGGCAGCTTAGCCTCCATGTCAACTGATATCAACGATGTACTTTGCCCAAATCAGTGTAGGTGATTGGTATCATGTGATCATGAGTTGGAGCAGGCACTTCACAAGGACAATGTTCAGTTTCCTCCGTAGCAGCGAGAGGATTCCCAACCGTTTTCTAAGACGTAGTGAAGAAGCAGCCTGAAGACTAACCCAATGGATTCATGGACTTTGTGAAACCGCTAAGAGATTTTCCCGCATGTTCCTCAAGCTTAGGCAGCTATATTCCACCAACGTGCTTGGCAACTGGAGCTGTACTTGAGGCACGAAACTTTCATGTTTGCCTTGTGACAAATTGACAGAAGAACCTGAAGTCGATTGAAGTATCTCAGTCATCTAATTTTGATCTAATTGGTGGTTCCCTGTGCTACAGGCTAGTGATGGTAGTGTGGAATTCATAGTGTAAATATGATATAATACGATATCATATAACCAATATGGTATGTAATGTGAAACACAGTATAATTCAAAGGGTAATATCTTTCAAGATCTAATGTAAGAAAGTATTATAACGCATGATGATGTAATATAATATCATGATACCGCTGTAAATATATCACGTCCACATATCCCATTTGAATGACATGCTGAGCATATTTCAGAACATGTTCCATGACCACAAGGCTCTGGAGGCTGCTGTCAGCAGAGACGCGCGTATTCTTGTTATGGTGGCTTAGTTGAGATGGGATCCAGCGTTGAAGGAGATGTTTTTGAGAGCCCATGGTTTTGAAAGTTAGGTTTCCTCAGGTTTGCTTTGAACTTTTTGTTGTTTTCTTTTTGCACTTATCTGTTATTTACTGCAAGTGGCTCACATCTGCCTCTATGATGCTGATGTAGATATGTTTGGTCTTTGGATGATTCTGTAGCAGGCATGCAACGTAACGGGACGGCATATGGAATACTAATGACAATAATGTCGACAACAATGATGGCAAGGTCAGTGATGACAGCAACACTGATGGTGATAGTGATAAACACTTGATATGGATAATGAAATTTAACAATGCGACTCTAATTGTTGCTATTCAAATATATTATATTAAATTTTATTATATTATATCATATCATATTATATTATATCATATCATATTATATTATATTATATTATATTATATTAGAATTATATGCATGAAACTTTATGTTCAGGATCCAGACTCTGCAGTTGACAAGCTTCAAGAGTCCAAACCGCCCTTTCAGCTCTTGCCCGATTGCAATAAGCATTTCTTTCAAGGTAGGGACTCTCTCAACGCCAACAGACGTGCTGAATGTAGAGGCGCCTTCTTGTCATAACGGACCGTCAAAGCATCTCCATGAATTGATATGAATTGATATCTTTCATTTGACTAAAGCGTTCGGAAGTTGAGTTGCTGTCACTCACTCCATGTTATTCCCAGGCCGATCTGGGAAGTTGCCTGGTATCTAGGGGGATGATGAGAAGGGTGGCAAGATGTGTCAAGCAAGCAGCGAGAGTGTTGTTGCCAGGACATTGCAGCCCGACTTGGGGCACTAGCAAGGCTGCTCAAGATGCGGTGGGAACAACCAATACAGATGGCCACATTGTTTTTCTGCTCTTCTTTCATTTTAGACATAATTTATCTATCCAATTTTGTTCATTAGATTTTGAATAACAAATCCATTGGAATTTGACAGCGTGGCTTTTGGCCATAAGCCAACACTGCAAACATGAGGTCTTTGCTGACATCACCTCTGGGCTGAGACAACGCCCCGGCACTGTGCATTATTCGGAAAAGCTACTGCCGGGGCCTTGGTGCTTCTGAGATTCCTTCAGAATCACCATGTCAAGGTCTTCAGAAATCACAAGCCATTGCGACAAACATTTTCCACATAGGGAGAGCATCCCATTTGCAGCAGATAGCCAGAGCAACAGGGGTTCCTGCTTCACAAGTATGGGTGCTTCATCGCCCAATTTGTGCCCTAGTGTCATTGGGCCACGCATGCCATGCCACTGCTACCATCCAAAGGTGTGGCAAGCAACAGCGAGGTTTTTGCACGTGCTTTCTCTTGCTGGCGAAGTTTCTGTTTTCTGAACCGAATCAAACTCAATGAAGCACCGAGGAATTCGACCCTTTTATCTGCACAAAGCCTGCAAGTGGACGTGGTGCGGTGTTGGGTTCATTTCTATAAAGACACTGGGGGTTGGGTCTTGCATGAAAGAGTCTGCAAGTTAGTGTGAGCATTGAAATTGCCATCATGGTAGAAATTCAGACCCTGAAAAATCCAGACCTGTCAGCACCCGAAGTGTGAATGGCCCTTCGACATCTGGAAAAATGATGAAACATGTGCTGTCCTTGACTGCAACCCTGTATTGCACCTGCAACCGGTTTTTCTTCAGAAGATTTATCATGTGGATACTAATAGAGTTAAATGGAATTACATCACTATATATAATATATTACAATAAGGCTGTTTGTATTATATTGTATGACTAAAATCAAGCACTATTGTACTTGAAATCTGGCCAGAAGGTTCCTTTAGCAAAGATGGGGGAGATTGATCCAGTACAGCTAATGCAATCCGTCTGGTGGCGACTGTTCTTTGTTATTGGCCACACAGTACATACTCAGAATGATTTTACTTGTTTGTCAATTGTATGGTTATATTTGCATGGATCAAATGCGGCATGAAGTATCATCCAACAGCATCCATCCGCATGAGCGCCAGATCGTACAAATTGGTGGGCCGATGGTTTCTCGGGGCCACATGGGTTTTGTGAAGGTGCGGAACTCGGCAGAGCACTAAACGACGGGATCATTAAAACAATCTAAAGAAAGGATCTTAGATGTGACATGTGAATACAATATGATGCAGATGATTCGAGATGTATCAAGGAAAGGCTACAAAGGCATGACATGACATAATCCGAGCTACAGAGGCTGGTGCTCCATTGTATGTGAGAGTGGTTCCAGCCTCGGCACGAGACCTGCCAAATTTGGTGACGAAATTGCATGGAGTATTTTTCGAAAGACAATTGGATTGGAGGTGGCTTGTCACTATGAATCAATATATGAATCATTGTTACTGTTGCCCGCCTTTTCAGTGCATTCATTTCGCAATATGATTTGTCATTTGTGCATGTGCATAGTTCGAGATGCAAAGAGAATCATAACTTTTCAAAAGGTAAATTTTGGTAAAAATTGGTAAAATGGATCATCGATCCTGCAGAACATGGTGATACAGGGTCCGTGGATGATCATGAGGCATCCATGGGCACATGATTTGTGTTGATTTGTGGCATCCATCCATGCTACGCTGCGACGGCCATTTTTAATTCAGTTTCGAGGCCCCTGGACCTGTGCGAATGGACCAGGAGCTTTGTGCCATTTTCTTTTCATGCATTTGGCATTGTCATACATTGACCTTCGATCTTTGAACTGCAAAGATTGCAGGAGTCGCATCTGGTTTTTTATTTGCATTTTTACGTATGAAGAATTGATGATGTATTAGGACTGTGAAAGTTGCTGTGCCACCGTGTCGATTCAAGACCAAACAAAGAAATGAAAGAACCACGACTTTAAAAAGCGGTCAAACGAGGCAACGCCTTTCGTTGTTTGCCTTCCAGGATTGGGTGGTAACTCATCATCTCATGTGTGGTCCCGCAGCTCTTTGCCAAGCCCTGGCCAAGGCGAAATGACTGACATTGACCCAACGCGTAAGGAATGAAAGATGCAATGTTTGGGTGTGTCTGAGGGTCAGTGAATGTGTTTAGATATCATGTGGCTTACTGACTTTGCAAATTTGGTTATGGCTTTGCCATGGACTCAAGCTGGAAGATTTCCAGATCCATTTGTTGATCTCAGCAGCTGACAAATTAAGGGGAAGAGGTGCCACATTGAGATACAGTCTTTCAGACTTTCATTGCTGGAAATGCACAGTTGTATGGAAAGCGAAGTGACCCGGCACTAAAACAAGTACCTGTCTCTTATGATGACTCATTAATTACGACATGTCAAGTCTATGGGAACGAGGTGCTTCTATGCACATAGCACCTTTGCACCTGAACGAGATTAAAAAATGAGTTCAGCAATTACTGCACGCAGAAAGAATAATAAATCATTTGGGGGCTCATGCAACGCTGGAATTTGCTGCTGTATGCTCGAATTATGCCTGTGTCATGTCAATAAATCGACAGTATGTATGACCCCAATATGAAAAAGAAAACATGTTCACAAGACGCTGCAACATGTGAACTGTGGAGAAGCTTCTCCTAGTTTGTACCAGTGTTCCTGAATCATGATGAATCATTCGTTTTCACGCAGATGACAGTAGCTCATAGTAGCTCCCTACTGCGCACAGCTTCTGCCACCTCATACTTGATGTCGAGGCGTCGCTGCCACGAAAACCACCCAGTGCTTTCTGGACCAGGTTGGAACGTATTTGCAGTGCCAAACTTGCAATCTGAATTTGCAGTTGGAAAGATTTAGAGCAACATGAGGTGAAACTGTGTGATGCAACATGAGCATTCCATGTTCGTCCATGCTCGACCATTGCTAAGCCGTTAGAGCACTTGTGCCCACTGGCACAGATTCTCCAGATAAGATTTGAGAAGTCCTTGGCCAAACACACTCTATCTTGATTCCTTTCAGCCTAAAGAAGTGGTTGTCAGCGTGTTTGCACTTCAAGCTACATGGGCGGTTTGGGGCCAGTGCACTCGCAGGCTTTCGAATGTTGTTGAACAGACAATCGAGACGAGCCTCAGCCTATCAAGTGGTAAAAGGGTTGGCAAGTCTCCGGCGCGGCGCGAACGTATGATAGTAACGATAGTAGGTTACCAGCATGTACCAGCATCTAGCTAACCAGGACACCATAGCCTGTTCTGTTGGACGACTGTGTCATTTCAGGAGTTTGTTTTGCGTTGCAAGTTACAAGTCAAGGAGCCTCGGTGACAGTTTCAGCGAGCCTTTGTTAGCATGGCGCTCAGAGGGCTGAAGAGTACGTGACTTTTGATGCCCACACTACTACCACTATGTGTTTCGAATGTTCCCCTCATTTATACACAGTTTTGCTGCATTTGACTTACCACTTCTCAATACGACTAAAGAATACTAAAGAGGGGTACCGAATGCTGAAAAACAAACGTACGGAATGGCGACATGTTCTTGTTGACCTTGACTTCATTTCCAACCATTTTGTCCATGCTTTCTCAGCACTATCTGTGCATGGCGTTACCAGGCGCGGACTCTGTCACACATCATGCCTAGTGGCCAGCGGCTCCTCATCTCAAGGCTGGGACTTCCAAAGCGTGTTGGTCAAGTCTCCATCGTTCGTTGGATAGGATTTCAATGGGTTTCATATGGGGTTCATATGCTTTGGTGAAGGATCTTGTCACAAGTTTCTCCACAATTTGTGCAAGTAATAGCATGGAATAGTTTTGTTGTTTCAGGATTTCCAGGCTGGTGAAATATTTTGATTCACTCGGATAATGCCTATAATTGTGCCAAAGCTAAAATCACCGACTTGCAGTTCGATGCCCATCCGTGACCTGGACAACTTCGCGAAACCTTGCACGGACGTCTCACAGGCTGGAAAAGATACATTGACAGTTGATTGACACACCCAAAACAAATGCATCTCTGGATCCCCTTTTTGTTGTTTGCTTTTTTACCTCTTGCACTTTTGTGTTGATTGTTTAATATTTTTTGTTTATAGAGGGTGCAGGTGTGCCAAGATCCCGGAACCAGGAACTGTTCAAAATTGGGAGTGCATCCTGAAACGGCAGTTCTCAGTCGCATCACCCAGCATATATGATATACTAGACTATACACTGAAACTCATAGTAACAAACAGGTGCAAAAAGTGAAATCTGAAGTTCAGAAGTTCATGCAATCTTAGTTCAAAACGCACAAGTTGTCTTGCATTTTTTAACCAGCTATTGCACATTGAAATCGAGGCGCCACTACATCCACCAATGTCCAATCGCGGTGCTTCAGGCTGTGGAGTTGTTAGAGAAATCCATGCTTCAATCTGTGACCTTTTGATATCCTTTTCTATTTTCTGTTCTTTTACTCATACCTTGGTCTTGTTGATTCAAAATTGCTTGTATTTCCGTCTGGGTGTCAAGCGAAAGCTGGTGAGACTGCTGTCCAATTGAAGTGCTAGTTGAGAGGGCGACGTTGAAATTCTGTTGTCTTGGACGTAGGCATCGATGGGGTGATCAGCACGGCTGTTGGTCTCTGCCGGGCCAGCGAGGTCCGTCGAGATTTGAATCTCACGTATGGAAGAATCTGGACAGATTATCGCCCATCATCAGATCCAGATCCAATCTTTTGAGGATTTATTTCCTGGGAAACTCACCAACATCATGACAATCAAATCTAAATCCAAGTGCAAATCTCCGAATCTCTAGATGCAGCACGTTCACAGAAGGTTGGGAACCTGTTGATGAAGCGGAAAGACGCACCTCGCACCCGCCTGTGGTGCAGGTTCCGTGCACGCTGCCGATTGGAGATGTTGCTTAGCCAGGATTAATTCGTGAGAGACGCCGTAAGACCGAAAGACCCGTCCGTCTGTGTCTGGAGGCAGCACACGGTACAGGTATCAGCATGTATCAGGGATCTCAGTGTCCATTCTTCCTGAGATCAACACAAGATTGTTTGCACAACCATGCATGTCCTCTATCGTCCATCGTCCTGGCGCTCAGGTGTCCACTATTCAAGACTTTCAAGCCCTCCAATTACTGAGCGAGAAGGTGTGACTGGGTATTGAGTTTGTTCGGTCTAAACCACATGGTGTAGACGCAACAAGGGCGAGCGAAAGACCCCAAATTCCAAAAGTTTCGCAGGTGCCCCGAATCTTTTCAGTACTCACTCAACACAGAGTCTTTTCTGTTTGTGGTAATTATGTTCCACTTGCCTTTGTTTGATCTTGTAACTGTATGCATCTTGTATTCTTTGTGGCTGAATTTCGATGGTTGCAAATCACAGCCGGGTGTCAACGCAGGATCCGAACGCTCCTCCACTTATCGTCATAATTGTCAACAATGGTGGAGGCATTCAAATGTGATATGCTGCCATTATTTAATCATCTTGATTGTCGGCCGAGACTCTGTGATTCCTTGTGATTCTAGATCCAAAAGCCAGCCCGCCAACCCATCAAAGTCTACCTGCATTTGCAACTAGTAGTTTGGTGTTTTGAAACGTTATTCAATGTCACTCATATTATTCATCAACACTTTTGCTGTATGTTGGGTTGCTGTATGTTTTTGCTCCCCTTGCCTTGCCCAGGTATGATTTTCTCCTTTCTACCCATCGCCGAATTCAAAGATGCCCCACTCTCAGAGAGTCATGTTTCAATAATGTTCAATTGATATAGCCATGATGTAAGTTGATATGCTCCATGCACTATGCTGACTGTATACTTTGAGAACATTCCATGCATTTGGCTAGCAGGGATCGAGATGACAGAAGGGTCAGCACAACAGCAGTGTACAGCCACGCCCTTCAATTATTGAAACTATTGGCAAGAGCTCCACCAGCTATTAAGGATGACGAAAAGATAGGTCTTACAAAAGGATTTTTTGAGAATTGTGTTTCCCGATGAATGAGGATAGTTCGCAATGCAAACACGCACGCTGGTGATTTGCAGTTGGAACGAAAAGCACACCTCCACAAAAAAATGCCAACGTACCAATGTATAGAAATACAATGAATCGAAGATGGAAATGAACAAACCATTCTCCCAAACTCAAAAACCAGCTGGGCCCTGAACAATGTCGCTATGCGGCTATCATGATTTCCTGACCACTTTCGAAGTTGTCCTTGGTGAGGTCATGGACCCATTTTTCAACGAGCCCCACTGTACAGACTTCGAGAGCGCGTCGCGGGCACAGTTCTTCTTTCAATCATTTAATCACTGTTCTTCTATGAATGACTAAATTATTCAGTGAGGGGCCAGTTCGCTTGTGTGGAACAGATATTGCAACTTGCCCCTTTGGATTGCAAAAGGATCCAGAACCACTGACCTGCTTGTACTTTTGATCCGAACCGTGCTACACAAGATTTTGTTTTACGAAATTACAACGCCTTTCTTACCATCGTCGAACTGCAATGGGTGATTGCTACCACTGTTCTTGGGGTCAGGTGCAAGACGTGGCATGTGCCTTACGCGCTTTGCACAGACATCACAACGTTTAAGGTGCGAGAGATGCTGTGGAACTGAACGGATGGATGCATACACTATACAATTTCATATAGTTTCATTGTACTTACTTTCATCCATCTGCCAGTATTCACATCATCACCATCATCACCACCATCATCATCATCATGATCATGATCATGAGCATCCCCATCATCACCATCAACTACAAGAACGAAAAAGACAAAGCAGTGGTGCTTGTGCATCTGGGGTGAAGGCCCTGTGCCCCCCCAATTCCTGAGAAAGCAACTGCACAAGAGGATTAAGACTTTGAATGTTGTACAATAGAAGAATATGTTCAAGATTTCAACAAGTATCAGAACCCCCGGAGACAAGCAAGCCCGAAGAACAAGGAACCAAAAGGAAAAAAGCACTGATAGGGATCCTGAATCTCAAAAAAGCCAGCGAGAAAACAGAACGGTGCTAAAACATAGAAGGAAGAGATGTCACAAAATGCACATATACCAATATATTGTATACCATTGATCAATGCAGAAACCTGTCAAGCATAGATCGAAACCAGATAATAAACAATTTTGGCAAAACGAAAACACTTGCAAGAATCAACACCAAGAAACAAACGGCGAACACAGAACACGATCTTAGGAAAGTAAACAAAACAGAAATCCAAGGGAAAAGACAACAAAGAAATGAAAAGACGGCATTTTAGGAGAATCCCTAAAAGAACAAACAATCCTAGATTATGAATTCATGTACATGCATAATAAATCAATGTGGCACTTTATAGTTTCCATGTTTGTTATCTTTTTGGCATTTCAAATTTAAAAGAACAAATTCGTGGTCCAGAAGCCGCGATATGTTGCGACCCTCAATGCGGTACCGTCAGCAAGGAGATCCATGCATCACCCAAACAAGGCCATATTGTCGGATGGTTCGGACTCAATTGATGTGGCAGGCTGTATATGAGAAGGCCACGGCCACCGAAGAAAAACCCAAAGGCAAAGGGACTTTATTTTGTCATCTTTGGACGGTCACTTTGAAGGCTTCCTCGGTTCAAGCATGCATGCCAACATGTCAATGTGAAACTTTGATGTAATCTTGATGGAGCCTGGATGTTAACCTTGTATGCTGCTGAAGCATGTGGCTTTGCCAGTAATTTTTGCAGAGTGTAGCATCGTGCAACCTAGACTGGGTTCTGCTTCGTGCTCTGTCAGGCATGGTTATTGAGGTTCAGCCTTCTTCTACCTTCGACAAGGGAAACTCAGAGGACAGGAACGGTGCGTTTGGACAGGAACTCGCCTAGTTAATCGTGGTCAACTTATTGACAACCGTGTTGTCTCGTTGACATGATAAGATTCAGTGAGTGTGCAGCTCAGAGGCGGCCTTTATGAACGGCTCAGTCCCCATCTTCCACAAGATGACCGCTTTGGATACCTTTAGTTGGTATGATGTACTGACTTGAAATTGTGCCAACTCCTACCCAAATGCACAATCAGAATTCGCAATTCCTGAGGAGAATATTGACTTGCACAAGCAGATTAACAAGGCGCACAACAACAGCTGGACAGTTCTACAGTTCTACTGGTCTTGATTGGAAACTGTGCGGTGGCGCTGCTGTTTAGTTACCCGCGGTGTGTCAGCAGGAGCAATACCGAAGACACCTGCCATATCACCTGTCGAATCTCCCCAATTTCCCTCCACTTCCTGACCTCAAGGACAGATTTACTGGTCACTGCTGCCAGGCTGTGTCACTGGCCGTGCAAAACGAACTTGTGACAGAGGCAGCGGTCGATTTACTGTCCAGCAAGAGTACGTAGTAGAATAATGTATCAGTATAATATATTAAATTAATATATATATATATACATATATTATATAATATATTGGTAGTTACAGTTGAACTGACCAAAAAGAACCAAACCACGCACGGCGCGTGGTGTGTTTTATCTTCATGTTTTCTCCTGGTTTTTCGATCTGCAAGCAACATCAGAAGCGCGCCAGCGTCTCACGGGAAAAATATTCGCATGAGGTGCCAATCGAGTTTTGCCAGTGGCGCGAGGCAGGTAGCACTTTAGCGATCGGATGACTGACAGAACCACTGGTGTTGTGACTTTCCAGACTCCATCGGATTGCCATGAACTAAATAATTGGATCCTGATTCACTTAGATCACGTTTTGGTCTTAGTTGTTTTATTGTTTTTATCTTTTCTCATGTGTCAGCGGTGTTTTCAGTGAGCAAGTGAGTAGCAAGTGTAGTTCTTTTGGCTCAGTTGTGAAGCTGCCGCAGGGTCATCACAATTTCGTGGTGGTTTTCCTGCACGGCTGGCTCGGTCAGAAGGTTCGGACCATGAATCCATCGATTTAGAGTCCGCTTTAGCAAGGGAGTCTTACAGGTTCCGCCTTGATGTCATCAAACTGTGTCAAACTCATTCAATTGCAGCCAAGTACTGTAGTTTTCCTGTTGTCTATGATTTTATTCCCCATTCATACGTCTCCAATTTTGTGGACAAATACAAGATAACACAAGTCGACACATGCCCGATCCCGGTTTGTGGTCCACTCAGCCTTCTGTCTTCGCAATACTTCAAAGATCTTCATGTTCTTTCTGCCGACTTTGAAACACTTTGGACCAAAGGAGCATTTGAAACACAAGCAACAGCTGAATATGCCGACCATGTCAAACATGATGTGGGCGCCAGGAAGATTGGAAGGCTGTTTGCAGGGATCTCGAGAAGGCGAAACGGGTCTGTTCTGGAAAATCTTCGGACAAGCGGTCCAAGCACACCCGAGGATACCTGGAGAGATGACAAAGCATGTCCATAAATCTCTGTCCAAAATTGAAATAAGCTTTGTGTGACATTCCTGTACTGCAGTGTTCCGTGATATTTTTGTCTGCCAAGGGTCAGCACGACTCAGTTTTGCTGTTTCAAGAAAAGCGGTGCCTAGAATTGCTCCACTTTTCTGGCAGGAAGGTATCAGCTATGTCGCACTTGACCTGCCTGGCTTTGAGGCACCGACCAAATTTGTGTTAAACTTTCGACTTTGACACAGCTCACCTGTTGCAGGGTCCTGATGCCTGGGAGGTGCGAAGCCCTTCAGTCACGTGTGGTTTCAACATTGGTTTCTCGTGGGTTTCTTTAAAGATTCCTATTTCAAGCAATGCCAGCCACAAGATCTCCCAACTCAAACTGCTCAGCTTTGAAGTCCACACACTTCACATTTCTCCAACGCCACGACTGAAACATGCCTTTGGCCTTGCCCTATGCTTCACGATGCTTAGAATCTGCTTCTACCAAGTAGCTGATTCGTGCTATTTGGAGTTTGGGGACAGTTCTGATCTGTTCAGACAGTAAACCCATCCACGAAGGCGGCAGTCTTAAACAGCCAATCAGTCGTGGCGGAGGCCGTTGGGACAACATTGGACAAATGCGGTGACCAGGTGAAGATGTTTCAGACCAACAGTATCAAACAGCCACAATGTATAGGGCCCCTGCTAGCATTGGCCAAGCAACATGGACAACGAGATGCAGAATCACATAAAATTAAAATTTACCATCTCAGTTTCGTCAGTTTTCTCTTTTTAACTATCACCAAGAGGCAGATATCTCCTCTTTTCACATTTATCACGATTTCACGCTGCTATTGGCATTCCATTTCGTTCGTATATCAGGCAGAGTCATTGTATGGGGCAATTGGTTCACTTGAACGATTTGAACACATCTTTGTTAGCATCTTATTCCTCGCATGCTCTGTGTCGAAGAATTTTGAAGGTGTTGTGTTGATGTTCACTGCTTCACCGCAGCATTTCTCAGTTTCAGAGTAACGCAGTAGAACTGCGGATGGCGCGCCCCTTGCTTGCAATCCAGTTACAGTATACCTCATTTATGTGTCAACTTTCAATGGGCTCACGGCACGCAGTATTACTTCCAGAATTGGAAAGGCTCAGAGGCATTGAATTTCATCATTTCTAGCGAAGTAGATTTAGATGACACAGATGATTTGCACAAGCCATATCACTGTCCTATCGAATACATTCCAATATGATCTAGATCGGTAGTGTCGTCAACGGTCCATTTCGCATTTTTTGACTCTTTGATGGGAAGTCTTCACCCAGCATCGAAACGATTTGAAACGCCTCCAAGGCCTTGCAGAGGTCGGATGCTCAAAGCACAGTGGACTACCGAAGAGTCTAGTGAAGAGAATTTGCATTAGTAAGTCCTCACTATGTCCTCCCTAATTGGTGCTCATTGACTCATTATACTCATTGCTCATGAAATGAGTTCGTGTCTTTTGCTGTTCTTCCGCGAGACTCCAAGGCCAGTCGAAGCAGAGGCCTGGGGCTTGTGACATGGCTGTGTTGGGCTGCCAGTTTTTTTTGTTGGAGTCTAATTTGGAGGAATTTTGACAGCAGAAGACAGCAGATTTTGCACAATGTGACATACCCAGCATAGCGTAGTATGGCGTAGTCATATTGTCATGTATTCACACTCCTGCTTCAACCTGAACGAGATTCTGGACAGGTCTCCTATTGGTGACGTTAATCTGCTTCACCTGGTGTCTCAGCTTTGTGCAGGCGATGCCAGTCCTTCATGAGATTGAGATGCTTTGTACAAGTACAAGTCCAGAGAAGTCAAGCACATCTCCATTAGATCTTCACCAACATTGGTATCAAATCTTCCAACCCCCAGGTATACCTTAGGCGTCCTTAAAAATTCCGCAGCTGAAGCACCGTTGTACGGTGATTTTTTCTATGTTCCTATGACTTAGCCGATCGCAGACACCCGTCGATGCCAAGCGCTTGGCGAATCGGACGGCGTTGGAAGCAACGAAGCAACGAAGTGGACAAACTAGCGCCCGAAAGAAGAGTGACAAGAGGGGGAAGGCCTGGGAACAAACTAGACACCTTCAACTTAGTTTCAACTTCTCTGGGATGTTTTTGGTGACTCTTCATCAATTCACAACCTTTCGATACACTTTTATCTTACACGCAGAATATCATATTGACATTGAATCTAATTGACATCTTAAGATGGGTCTTCAATCTTTCCACATCTTTCAAGGCTTTCTTTGTTTGTGTGCGCGTGTGTGCGTGTGGCCCCAGTAGCAGAGGTCGATGTCATCGACTTGGAAGACTTCGATGCATGGGAGGTGCTGGACTTGAGCCCTGATGCGGACAAGCAGAAGATTCGTCGACGCTTCAGGAAATTAGTTGCCTGAATCTCAGATCATCTCAGATCAAACAAATCCAAGGAACTTGGGGCAGATCCATGCTTAACCTCGCTGAAAGATGTTGCCAACAGTTCCAACACTTCACACTGCTTGGCCTAATAAGTTCAAATTTCGCACAAAACGGCACATTTGAAGAAGATCCATAATATCCATAGTATCTAGTTTAATCTCATTCAACCGGGACCCAAAGTCTTATAGAGGAAGCCCGGATCACCATGTATGACTCATCAGAACCAGTGCCCTTTGAGACCCCAGCGGTTTGAGGCCACACAACATCCTGACAGAAGACCCAATGATCCGGATGCAGTGGTCAAATTCATGCGGATCAAAAAGGTGGGATGACTCTGATGGAATGCTATGTAACAATTTTCATCCAGGGAGTTTGCTGTAGAGTCTGGAGAAGGTGCTGGGATGTTTGAGACTATAGATTTGGTTATTCAACAGGAGGCCCTTCCAGAAACTTTGCACGGACCCAGCCTTCTCTGGCAAGGCCTATGAGCAGCTTATGGGCCGGGCAGCCTGTTGCACCGCAGTGAATTACAACAATACTTGCATTACATCAGATTACCTTATTACAATATATTACAATAACACTAGATTGCATCACAATGATGATGTTAAAACTAAAATATCATACATGATGTTACACTATATTGAATTGTATTTGCTTTCAATCTATACAATATATATATATATACGTATATAATGTAGTAGGAACATATCATAATATTGATATTCCTATGTCAGCTATTTTGCATATTTTGCATATTGCATTGCTTTATATTTCACAATATACAAATATATATCAACATAAACTATATATTATGATGTATTTTCCATATCGTATCATTCACATCATATCCACATATTATCCACAAATATTGTTGTTGTGTCTCTATATGTAATATGTATATTTTGTATACCTGTATTTGCATTTTGTATTTATTTGATGCCATTGCAACGCATGTCATTGCTTGCGAGGCAGCGACTCTAGCCTCCAGGAGCTGAAGCAGTGGGCAGAAGAAAACCGCGAATGGTCCGAGCTGGGAACTTACAGATCTTACCGTGTCTCACGATGCAGCCGTTGAGCACCATTTTCAGGGTGACAAATGAGATACACACGGAGATGATTACAAGGATGAACGCGATGTTAAGTTACACGTGCTTATGCGACTTCCAGATGCTTTCACAGCAGTGATCGCTGTTTGACAATTGTTTACATGTCCTATATAGATCAAAGTCTACCTTGACAAAGACACATCGAATTTGTTGCATTTGTTACGGTTGCCAAGGTCAGCTAGAGAATTCCTAGGTGAAGAGGAAGATCTTCCTCCACCAGAGGTGCCGCCTGCTCTTTATGTCAGGGCCCAAGAAATTGTCTCCATTGAAATCTGACCAATTCAATCTTTGATGAAACATGATGAAACCCACTGCTATCTTCATTGCACCAGCATGAGGCCGGCCTTGCAATCCTCCTGGTAGTCTTAGCGTATGGCACCTATTGGGCCCTGAACAAGTGAGTTGTGCGCTGCAGTGGTGGTCCAGGTGATCCATAGTCAGCCATTGTCCAGAAGACTTTTTTCATTGAAAGCGATTCCTGGACTCGGTGCCGCTTGCACTAGCTTACTACTTGTGACGCCAGTTTCACTCTCAACCATCATGCGCGATGGCTCCAAAGATTCCAAGACAACTCGTACCAGGTATATAGGTGTTCGATGTTTCCTTCGATGCACAATGAATATGTTTTTTTCCAACACTTTCCAACATTCAAATATATGCTACCTGTGTGCTTCTGACCCACTGGAGTGTGAGAAATACCTCCTTCACCAGGGGAAAGAACAACAGGCAGCGGTCCCAGCGCCCTTTTTCAGCTTGCAGAAGCTTTATGTAGACGGTGTGGCTTGTGGCTGGTCCCTGGTCTCTTTGAGTCTTTGAGCTAATTTTAGCAAGAAAGTGCACGAAGCTCTTCTTTTGGTCAGTCTCCTTGCTGAAAGTGTTCCATTCGGAGCGCCCATCAAATTGTTGATTTGAGATTTAAGATGGATTTACTGTGACATGACGATTTAATTTGGTACTTTTAGCGTATCCATCACGACCTGCCTATGGGCAAAACCCTCGTGGCTCTCCTAGTTTCGATCTTCCAAGTTTCCAAGTTCATCACCCCTTCCCGGTAGAACTGAAGAATCTGTCCTGAAAGCATTCATTGGTTTTTGGGGACCAGCCATGCATTGGGAGAGGAACCGATTCTCAGCGCTGGACATTGAAAAATGGTGTGGAATTTTAAGTTTCAAATGTGGACATTGTTGAAAGATATTGCATGTTTTACAGATTATTTGTGACACGGATGTATGTGTCATACATGATTTGCGCTCTTGCAATATCTCGAAAAGACAGAATTGTCCGTTGGATGCACCAAATATGTATGACATGGTGGAATGGCAACGAATGGTATTGAATGGCATTGACGCATATTGATGCAAGGCATGAAGTGGAAGAAACCCGAGCAAGTTGAACAATTGAATCTGGTGATGCCAGGCCGTGAAGGCAACGTTGGACAATCTGGATGTGGAGAAGCCCATCTTGGCAGGCCGGTGACAGCTGTTGATTCCTTAGATGGATCACCCTTCGTGGATCTTGCCAACGGGAACGACCAACAGGTGTAAGATGGTGTAACTGTTTAAACATGACAACCGCATTTCCCCGAGTTTCTTTCAACATCATCTGTAAGCTTATTGACTGTGCAGAAAGTATTTCCAAAAGTCATTTTCCAATCATGAATCTTTCCTGTGGAAGGATGGCCAGTGATGATTCAACATGCGCGATCCATCGTCCATCCCCTTGTCAACCTACTTTCGGGGATGGTCACACTGCCAGGTTACTCTGCTGGTGGTCGAGTGGCGATGGAGATAGATCAAAGGTCCGGCATGACACTGAAAGGAGGGATGAGTTGTTAAGGTGAAGGTGTATCACTTGTGGAACATAGTCTGCGGGGTGGAGGCCTGATTCGAATTGGTTAGATGTACGACGTATTTCTTGCATTTTCTTGCAGCAGCCAACACTGTGTAGTTCGGCACGCTGGAGTGGACCGGACTGCCAGATATCCTGAGTTCTGCTCTGCCTTGATGGTCTTGTTTGGGCCTGAGTTGCCATGGGTCGCTCAGGGTCGATGTTAGGGCTCAAACATGGTTGAAAGATGTTGAAAATTTATGAAAATTTAATTAGATGGACAGGGGATCCAGCGAATATGTACAGTATTTGATTTGATAACCCGTCTCATTCATCATTCGAGCCAGCGAAACGTTGAAAGGAAAAGGTTTTGTTGATTTCAACCGATGCTGTCATTTTACAGACACTGACAGCGTGCTTTGACGGAAGACCAAAGACACTCCATCGATTCTTCCATCGTGCTGTCGCTTCCAAAACTGCAGGTCAGCGAACCCTGGCCTTCGAAGTACAGAAGAACGGCGCGTTCGTTGGAAAGAGGACCACATGATACGATGCCAGATGTTTTCCTCTACGTTGGAACTTGGATTTGCGAGCTGACCAGGTTTCTCTGTGAAAGTTTGACAGGATCAGAAGATGGCCAAGGAACTGCGGCAGGTCCATGAGGTGGGCGGATGGTTTGGGTGCTGGCTGGATGTGGTTGTGGCTGGTTTTACTGTGGCATTTGCGAGGAGAAGCTGAAGTGGCTGGAGACCTGGTATTCAAAGAAGCTTTGGGCAGGCCAAAGAGAATCAGAGAGAGGAAAGGATGCCAGGACCAAACCATGGATACCATTGTAATTAGATGTAATTAGGTCGATTTTATATGATTTGATTAGGATGGGTCTGCCAACAATTGATGCCCACATGACTCACATCACTATGCAGGCATACATAATAGAATCATATACGTGCATTATGCACGTCATATCAATCTTTATTCGGAAATTGCGGATATGATACTGTATATGGCATATGGTTTATGCATATTTTATGGTTGTTCTGTAATGACCATGTGTGAATGTGTAGGGACTAGGGGCGAACACGTACCCGTGGACAACCACCATATTGATTTAACCATCCTCTCAGAGCGCAAAAAAGATGTTGTGCATTTTTGTTTTTGCAAAAACATTCACCGCGTTCACAGTCTGGCAATGTCTGGGTCATTGGAGTCGTTTCTAATTGACCTCACCTCTATCTCTAGCCTCGCAGATTTGAAGAGCGCGGACGAGGGAAGGGTCTATACCAAGATGTCCAGCTGCCACGTTTGACAGACTAGGTCGATTCAGCTTTCTGAACTTTCTACTCGTAGGTTTCAAAGAATGGAAGACTCGCGGATTTCTTGACGCTTTTTATTGTTTGCATTTCTTGATCGTCGAGAAGTCTGAAAAGCCATTCTCTCACGACAAAGAGATATGACCAATGACGAGAATTGCAGTATAATTGTGTAGTTGTGTCGCTCCACGAAGTTTCATGGATACTGCGACCATACATCATATACATGTATGTCATCTATGTGGATATTTTTGCAATATCGGATATTTAGTTTCTCCAGTTGTCAATGCTTAGCTGGTGTTTTCGCGCTCTTCCCACGGGGAGATTCGTCAGACTTTCATGCCTGTCAGGCTTGAGAAGCGAAACGAAAACTTTTGTCCGTGTGGGTCTCAGGAGATCTGACAAGCAACGGAAACCAGCGAACTTCTTGGCTTGTTGGCACAAATACTTTCATAGTCCAAACTCAAAAACCTGTTGCCTCAGCTCTGAGGATAAATCAGATGTTTGAAGTTTCATCGAAGAATCGAAAGGCTTTACATTAGAGATCTTCGTTTCCTAAGCTTGAAACTTGAGGGCGATAGCAGCAAATTCCCTGCTGGGGCAGGGCGCCTCAAGTGGTTTGTAGTTTGGAGATTCTGGTTGAAATTTTGAAAGAACTGAGTTTCCATCCTTTGCCGTCAAGGCTCAGCGTGGCGCACCAGGCGGATTTCCGCCCTGCACTGCGAAAGACAGGGAGGCCGTTCTGGTGCCCTTTTCAACCACCCCGCGAAAGTTGCCGGTAATGCCGTAATGCCATGAAAAGATGAAGAAGAAGATCAAACAAGAGTGCACCAATGTCTAGCATGACAGAAAAGACTTTGGGCGACAAAAAGCTATTGTTTTTACCTGATACACAGGTCCTTCTCATTTGTCGAAGTCAAACGAACAGGATCATGTGCACAACTGCCATCGATTGCCCATGAACTACTGGAGTGTTGGATTGACTTTGGTTTGCGGTTCATCAGGTACGTTCATGGTGAGAAGGATGAAAAATATGCCAAGATCGGCCAAGAATTGGCCGGGAGACTTGGAGTTCCTACGCATACTGAACGGTATCTCTGTACACATTTAGACCATGCTATACCATTTTACAATTCCATTTCTCAAGGTCTCTTCTGAGATATGCAGCGAGGACCAGGTTGGAGTTGCCTGGGAAGGCTTTGTAAGAGTCCAGGTGATTTCAAATCATTTGATCAAAACATGCTTGATGAGTTTTGGTAGACAAGGAGCACGTAAATCGAATGTAGTTGAGCCTTGAGCCTTTGAATGGCTTTTGCTGCTACCAGACACCTGCGACAGTGGTTCGCGAAAGTCTTGAGCACATGGCACATGCATGTTGCAAGACCGGCTATCGCATTTAACATGTGATACAGCGATCCTGAAAACAACTCCCTTTCTCCACAAGGGAAATTGGGAATGAAATTGCATGTTTAAGCATTGTGGAAGCATATTTAAGCTACACCCGACAAGGCGGAGCCGAATCCATTTGAACCAAGGTTTCACATCGTCTTTCGATACTCCGATACTCCCCAGGTGCATTCGCTTCCGTGCGGCCATGCAGTGGTGGAAGAATGCCCGGTCAAGGCTCTCCAGATCTTTTGGGTGATATCTGGTCAATCGATGGTCGGATGGTCTTGTATGTTGAACAGCACACCGAAGCTCAACTTTCAGGATTCAGGTTGTCACCAGTGTAGGACCAGGGTCAGACGCTAGTATGCTACTAGTAACTTGCTAGTACTAGAATTCGGCGATGCAGGCACAGGTTCCAGTGATGTAGACTGCTCAGACGCACATGTTCCAAGTGTTGATGTCCTCAAAAGTCAAGATGGGCGCAGCGAATCTTGCATTTTGTGGTAATGATCCGAATGATTCCAATAAATTGCTAACTATATATAATTACTTTATTATATATTACTAATTATTACTATACATCATATATAACTAATGTATTTGGGTTCTTTTTAACAGCTTCAGTGGAACGTATTTCACAAACCAATCTTGTGACCTCAAAGTCACATCGCCATGCTTGCAGAGGTGGCACATCTTGTGGAGAAGTTGGTGAGGTTGCTTGCTTGATCTCTGATCTTTGTGGGCTTGAAACTACAGGAAGCATCTATGCTTCCTGTAGATTTTTTACATCATGATCAGTGAGGTCCTTTGTACCAATGATATATTGCAACTCTGAGGATTAACACATAGTTGCAAGGTATGTTTTGGCCATACTAATGTTTTCGGGGTTTTCACTTCTCAATGTCAGGTCCTTCTGAACCTTTTCGTATATAATCCTTCACAGTCGCAAGAAAGAAGTCTGTCGAGGTCATGAGCAGGTGGCCTACCATACCAACATATTTTTTTCCTTGAATTTTGAAACGTGAACAGATGTAATGGAACCGCGAATGCTGGCGACGCATGGCCACACCATTTTGAGATCAATACAGACAGAGAAGTTCTTTCAGGATGTGCAAACTTTGCAAACCTGAAACCCGTTGAACAAGTGATTAAATGTCATTGAAAAGCAGGATTGAACAAAAACATGTGGTCGATGAGCCTGCTCGGCAACACGGCATTTTGCCGACTTTCCTTGGGGATCTCACATGATCTCACCATTTTTGCTTCGAGTGTTAACTGATTGTTTCCGCTCGGAGGAACCCGGCCAATTTACATGTAGTTTCATCGCCTATGATACTCTTTCGTCCACTGTTCTGGCGTAAAAATTGCTCTGATGCGGTGCGTTTTGTGCCAGTTGACAAATGCTCCCGTACAAGTTGGAAGTTTTCACTGAAAGACCCCAGAGTTTCACATGTTCCACCATGCAGCCATTGACTTTTCGAGGGTAGTTGCCGGTGTTCCCGGATAGCTCAGTAGGTCTGGAGGTTCCGGTCGGCCCAGGCACCGGACATGTGCATTTTTTTCATTCGCTCATTTGAAATCGTGGCCTCACAGACATCGAATCTTGACGCCTTGGCATGATGCTAAGCCAAATCACTTCAAGTCACTGTTTGAAGTTCTAAGTGTTTAGCCTTTTTATAAAGCATCTTCAAACACTATTTGGACTCTGGACCATCTGGACCCTTACAGCCGGCTGAAGGGTATGAGCAGCGCTTAAGCAACAACAATTTCTGCGGGATCCTCCTCCCCTCCTAATCCTTTGGTATGGAGAGTTTGAAAGGTACGAGGAGATACTTGGCCATAAATCCAACAACAACCAAAGTTCTGTTTGTTTCTTTGATACACTGGTCAGGGAGGCAATAGCTTGGTTATGTTGGTTTCGTGTCGAATCTCTTTGACCAACTTGATGCCCGACCAAATCCATGGCTGGCGACTGACAATCATGTAATGTATTGCCATCCGCTTCATGGCTGTGGGAGATACCTACGGTAGGGTGTTCACATAATATAGAATGATTAGAATGCAACTTACGTGAGGCTTGTCAACATTAATGTACCTCGCATTTCTCAGCAGATGTAACTTACATTTGCGTACATTGTACATCCGCCTCCTTTTGGAGGAGTTGAACATGACTGAACATGTATTGTTAGATTGAGGAGGCAACAGAAATCAATGAAGAACAAACTGCAATATATTACATGGGCCTGGTTAATGTAAATCTGATTAGATTTTTTCCCCAGCAGTTCTTTTTAAGAAAGAACTTTAACGGCAACAACAGTCTTTTCATACGAAACCTTCCCATCCGAGGATATACCAGAACAATCCAGAACACTTATCAACCAACTAAACCAACTACTGTATACACCAAGAACTCTCTCAAAACAACAACTTTTGACCCAGAAACCGTCGTTTTTTGCACCAGAAGTCTACGCCAAAGATCTTGTTGCACCAAGCAATTTTACATCAGGAATAATTCAAACTTCTACACCAAACGTCATTCATCCTATATCCTATTTTTGAATAATACAGCAGACACCATTTGCACCACTTGCCTGTCACACTTTTACTCCGAGCCTTTCACAGCAGAAACCTGTTTCACGAAGCGCCCTTTGCAGCGGAAACCTTTTCAAATCTATTTCTTTTACACCAAGCACTTGTTCACAACAACAACGACAACAACGACAACAACGACAACGACAACGACGACAACGACAACAACGAAAACGACAACGACAACAACGACAACGACAACGACAACAACGACAACGACAACGACAACACCAACCTCACACACTCTTACACTCTTACACTAGACAAACATTGCTCGCAAAACACCTCTTGCAGCAATCACCCTCCGCAGAAGTTATGTTTTTTTTTGCATTTGTTGACAACAACAGCTTTTGACCCGCAAAACCCTTCCTCCAGCGTGCGAAAGCTTTTTGGATTTTTGTTCTGATCTTGCAGCTATCCGGGAACCGCACCAGGCACCTATGCTGAAAATCACTGAAGTATGGACACGTGGCATAGAGATTCCACTCAAGGCTGAGAGCGGTTCCTGCTGTTTGGCCAGACACAGATCGACTAGGATTCGACAGTGATCCAATTTCTCTTTACATTGTTTCTCTTCACAAAGACCTTCATTTGATCTTACCTACCGGCCCAAACCGTCTCATCACTCTAAGAGTCGTTTTAAGACAAGAATTGGCAAGGACATGCAAAGACATCTTGCGACATCTGCTAGGTTTTTCAATATCCCAGCCTCCAAATTGATGGAAGTGTCACCGCAGGCACCGATAAAACTCTCGCGCGGAGAGATTGCATTCAGAAAGGGCTTTGCAGTGATTGTCGAGGCCGGCAAATGAGATTAGACAAGCCGAATCTATGGCCCAATTATATTATATAATATATAATATAATATATATATGTACGTATAATCATACGTATGTATATTGATGAGATGATGATTATACATAATGATAACGTGATGCATCGGAATATAATGTAAGGTGATTCTGATAAGATTAATATTATTCAATATGTTACAGTATGGCGTATTGTTATATGATTCAATATAATGTCATAGAATGCCATACGATGTATGACTGCAATATAATGATGAATGATCAATATAATACGATAGTAGAATGATATGTTATGATGATATAATATATGAATATGATATAGTATAATATGATATGGTATGACATAATATGACATGATATGCTCTTAGATATGATATACTTTGCCATGATATCATAGTGCACTAACAAATATGATAATATGATATGATATAGTACGATATGATATATTATGATATGCTATGATATAATAAATATGGTACAATGTGCTAGAATACCATAATATACTGTATTTGTTGTAATGTAAAAGCATGTGAAGCAATGTGATATTGCGTAAGATGATATAATAGAGTATAACATGATACAATATGAAATGAATTATGTATTTGATATGATATGTCGAACCATATATTGTATATGTACAGGTATTATCTAGATGGTGTGGATGTGGAGTGATGTGGATGGTGGTGGATGGTGGATGGTGGTGGATGGTCGTGGGCGGGGATGGTAGGTGGTGGAGGTTTGGTGTGGTTGGTGGTTGGTGGGTGGTTGGGGTGGTGGTTACGGTGGTGGTGGCAGGGGGGGGGGTGCACGGCACTCGGAGGTAGCTTTGTGGTCGTCCTCTCTTTGTATTTTCCCACATTGTTGAATTAAGTTTGTCCCATGGATTAAGCATCAAAGATTTGTTTCTTGATGTTGCTTTGTTTGAGATGCTGATTTGCCGAGCGTACTCGGTGGCTACAAGACTTGGTTGGTTGCATTTGATGATCTGAATCTTTGTCGGCAGTGTCGATGTTGGTCTTGAGGCAAGAAGTTTTGGTGATAGAATTGGAAGACGTTCCATGCTTTTATAATCTTTTATAGCTCGAAGAATCTGCAACAGCTACATGCAGCAATGCAGCAGTGCAGCACTTGCCTGAATTGCGAACCTCTCATGTAGCTGACAGGGCCAGATGGATGGTGTCAACAAAGCTGGATTGGGTGAGGCAGTGGCTTCGATTTGTTTTGTTACATCTGTGTGGTTTGTCCTTTCAGTCTTGACCAGTGTATATGCTGCAACAGACAGAGAAAGGCTGTAAGTGACTTGCTTCTGGCATCGGAATCGATAGCTCTTGAGTTTTTACTCAAGTTAAAAATGGTGAGGTGATGCCACTGCCGGAATTTCATGTCGAAAACATAGCGGAGGCCGACGCAGCATGACAAAGCGACTATCAAGTGCTGTCCAAGGTTACTCGTGATCTCCTGTGTTGTTGATGTTTGTTGCCAATGTTACGAGTTGCCTCGTGCCTCTGCAAGGCTCAAACTCAGACGACCAATCTCATCATGTTTTGGAAAAAGAACGGGATGCCAGAGGTGCCGACAGAGTCTCGTTTTCTTGATGAATGATTCATAGCATCGCCAATGATGTATATTTATGTTTATATTATTGTCGTATACTATTAGTGATATGATGATAGGGAACCCTGCTAACAGATACTGGACTGTAACCTACGCTGCTGAAACACAACACCAACTTGCTATGGCAATCAAAACATGTGCCAAGGTAAAGCTTTGTGGGCATCGGGCAATACGAGCATTTCATGGCAACTCAGAGTTTTCAATTCCAGTATTGAATCCACACTCATGTAT
This sequence comes from Breviolum minutum Mf 1.05b.01, assembly GCA_000507305.1. Lineage (NCBI taxonomy): Eukaryota > Dinophyceae > Suessiales > Symbiodiniaceae > Breviolum > Breviolum minutum. The sequence continues at coordinate 75,664 of DF241175.1, forward strand.
GGCCTTGAAACCTTTCAGTTGACGCAAAGAGAAAAAGGCAAATCAAATGCTGTCCAAATGAAGTGAATACGCAAGATTCTGAAAATGCCACCGACTTTGATAGCCGTTCTCAAACAAACCAAGCAGTTAGAGATCAAGCAACGCAATATGGAGTAAACCTAGAAAAATATCTTGAAATAGGTTCGACAAGTCTTTTTTGAATATGGTTCAGAAGTTCAGACTCACCCAGAATTTCCTAGCAAAAAGAAGTGGTAGAAAAACTAGACTGGTTTTAAGAATCTGTCAAAGATGCCTTGCAGGACCTTGGCACGGCGCTTCCACATGACATCACTCAACAAGATCTTTTCAACAAAAGCCATCAGCTTTCTGGCTTACAAAGTTAATACAACGGAACTGCCCCTGCGTGAGATACCAGTACAGAAGTCGCAAAGCCAGCTTCCACAAGAACAATCAATGAACAGATGCACTACCTTTTTTCTTCAGTCGTACTGCGCGCCTTGGATGGCAATGACAATGATGATCCGAAGTCATCCAAAGTCGACGTGTTTACGCTTGCCGTTTTTACCCTAACCACAGTCCACGATTCCAGGAAGATCCTCATGTGACCCTGGTGGATTTTCATCATTGCGCCGTTTGAATTCATTGTGAGACTGTTTTCATAAATCGGACCTCAAGCATACGGGCTTGGAACACGACTGCAATCTGCATAATTCATTGCTTAAGACTCCTTCTTTCAACGGATCTTCGTGTTTCGACTGTGTTTTCACCCAGCATACGAGGAAACCACGGACAAGCATTTTCTCATTTCTGCGCGCCACCATCGATCTATCTGAGTTCAAGCAATGAAACAATTCACTTAGTTTGGGCGGCGTCTATCTGCATGACAACATTCGTCGGTGCAGTCGTTCGCCCAAACAGTTTTCGTTTGGCAGGCTTTGCACATGAGATTTCCAGCCGGGTTGACCATTGGCGGTCCACGAAACTGGTCATTGAAGGGGGTTCCCAGCATCACCGTCTCCGGAAATGTAGAAATTTTAACCTCTGGAGTACCTGGCCCATCTCGATTCAATCAGGCAGGCAAGTTCAATCAATGTCAACATGCCCACCCCATATTCAATGTACATTGCAATATGGATGATGTATATCATATGAAATTAATAATATCAGATCATTTTCATTCAAATCCACCAAATTTCATCGGGGGATGGGGTCAGATTGACGTTGAGGTGAATCCCATAATATGAATATGTACTGGTAGTATTGGTAGTATATAGTTATTTTGGATTTGAAGCCTTTCACAGCTTGAAGCGTTGAAAGAGCCTTGCCTCCTGTCACATGTCGATAGGTGCCGCTAGAACTTGGTCGACTGAAAGGAGACCTTGCATTAACCAACTGGTTGAATCAGCACTGCCCAGAGTCAGGCAGTTGGAAGTGGACACGCAACTCATGTTTATCATTTATCACTGATCATTAAGAAGTGATAGATGTGTATATGAAGATATTTATGTGGTTGTGCCACTTAAAGTTGCAGGTAATGGTCTATGTCCATCGGTGAGAGCAGGATTCGAAATGGCTCCAAACTTGGAGGGTGCAGGGGTTGCACGACCAATTCAATTCTTGTCGCAGCTTTGACAGAAATCGACCTGGAGACCTGAGGCATTGCTTCACTTGATACGAAGAGTCTCACCGCAAGCGAAGAGGCAGACTTTTGTAGAATTTCACAGTCCCTTCAAAAGGCGCAATGCTAACTTTTTCCCAAGGGAGCTTTGGTCTGTACTTGATCTTCGGCTTCCTAAAGGAAATTTTGGAAAGGTCACGGGTTTTACTCTTTAGAAAGGATTGTGATTGAATCGTGAAATGTCATGCAGTTTTGATTTCAATTCCCTTGGGCCACTGGGCAACCTAGAACTGCTATAAACTGCTAGCTACTCTGGTACGCTTCGGTGCATATTGATGCGCTTGCTGAAAAAGACTTCGAATAAAGGCCATCGCAGTCAACAGTGAGTTGGGAGCCACAGATGTCAAGGGCAATTTGATTGAATAACAACTTACTGAAAGGAGAAGTTCTCAGTGAAGAGCAAAATTCATCGCACGGAGATCTTGGATGACTCAATCTCACATATTGGATTCGGTGTCATTTTGGCCACGCGTCCGCTGTCAAGGTATCACTCGCCTTGTGATTAGAGACGAGGTGGCTCCGACAGAAATGAATAGTCTGGCGGCAAAAATCAAAGTCGGCAACGTAGACCCTTTGGAGGACTGATTGCTTGTGAAATGCGGTTTCAATTGGGTTCATGATCTCAGATTGCATCGGATAGTAAACATGCGACTTTGTACAATTCTCACAGGTCCATTTGCGAGTTCAATTGTGACCAACGATCTATGTCCATAATCATAAACCCACCGTCCAGCAACATTCTGAATATATTCTATATCTCTGAATCCTTCTTGATCCTTCTTGGCTCTTGGTGTGCAGATAGGAGATTTTCTCAAAGCAAGCTTTGGTTGACAGGACGCAAAGCGTGCCAACGATTGGGCAAGCAAGATGAAAGGACAGCCAAAGGCAACGGAAATTGACAAGCAAGTGCAGGGTGAACACGGGAAAGTGTCAGTAGAAGCCAAGATTGAATATAATGTGCCCGAGTCCGTAAAGGTGAATTCAAAATGAGTTTATAGGTATTATTTTTCTTACGTTCATGTGGAGTAGATTGCAATGCAATCTGTTTGTATATTACAGGCTGCGGAAGGTGGCAGTTTGCGTTCCGGGAGGGTTGTGTTTGCAGAGGGTTGCAGAAGCTTGGTGTAAGGTACTTGTATTGGTAGCTGTCAAGATAGCTACGCAACATTTGTGGTTCAATCAAGTAGTCAATCAAGTCAAGATGCAATGATGGAAGGTTCGTGTAGATCGATTCAGCTATTCCTTGCCGCCCCATTTTCCACAGTAATAGGAAACCTCGCGGAAGCTCTGTGTCACAACTGACTGATGAAGGTGAGCAAAGACATCAACTTGAGGAAGTCCGTTGGAAGGGAATAGCGAACAAAAAATGGCAAACAGTAGAGTTAGAACGGAACCCCAGACTGCGACCGAGGGCGAGCAACAAGATACATCAAAGCATGACAACCTTTCATAAATGGTGTTGGCGCTGATGTCGCAGAAGCGAAACCTGAGAAAACATGCAGAAACATTATGTGAGAACTCAATTTGTGCAAATGTACATATCAAGAAGCAAAGCCACCTCCCAAGCAGATAAGCTTGACCCTGTGACAGGCGAAGCTTCGCTTCGATGCCAATCGTGCATGGAATGTCAAGCAGGCAGCAATTCAAGAGCACTCCATCAGAGAGCTATTGATTCATGATTTGTTCATATATTTGTATATTGTATTCACAGTACTTGTATACTCATTAAATTCATTAAATCATTGTTTTCCATAAACTGTCTGTTTGTTCATATTTGTTCAGATTCATTTTGTACTAGTATTCAGCTAGATACAATAAGACATAATACACGATACAGTGAATCAGTACTAGATACAGAAGTACTACTGGTAGCACCCACTAGCAATTCGTAGTATTAGTACCTCTTGTGTGACGCGCATTGTATCTATTATATAGCACCAGTTATTCACTGCCCGCCCCCAATTCACAATTGCACCTGCACCTCATGTGGTCCAAAGCCCAGTCCCTTGCAGCTTTGAGACTTCTGTACCAGTGGGCAATCTCTTGTAGGCCGCTGCCTTCATCAACGGGCTCGAACCTCACGCCCTGCAAATCACGGAGTATTTAGAGGCAAGCAGAAGCACATCGAACGCAAAGAGTTATCGAAATGTACAGGATGAGCAGGGTATGACTCCACTAGTCCTCAAACAGAGGAAGGAAATCAAGCAACCTTGACCGGGTCCAGCTGGTCTCCACATCATTTATCCTTTGTGATTTTGATGCATTGCCAGGAGCCCCTTCAACCGAGTGAAGATTTGTTGAAGCGATGGGAGGTGAGACAGCAGCCAATGACTGTGATTTGATGCAATTTATTGTGATTCGTCTCTCCTCGTTGGCTTTGAAACTTTGCCTTTGCTTCTATTTTCTTCTCATGTGTTCAAACCTGTATTTTGCGTTGTTGATTGCATCTCGCAAATTCAACTGGCCACCCTAAGTGGATAAGTATGGACAAGCTGTATTATGCCAGCATAGACCAGCATCGCAACAAGCAAATTGTAAATTTGCAGACATATTGCCCGTGATTTGCAATTCAGACGAACACGTAGTACTACATGGTTCTCAGACCGCAAAGAGCAAATATATAGGTGGGCTGCGATGATATAGAGTACAGACACGCACAGATACCAATAATATCCCAATAATAACATAATACTGGTAAATATATATAATGAATGTAGTGATTGTTTGGATTACATCATATGCACTAGAGGCCCAAAGATGTTGCAATGGCAATGCAGGTTGCGGTTAAGATAACTTCTCTTCATCATGAAACAGGAAGCCAGATAGCAATTCAACACCTTGTCGAAGCCCCTTTGAACCAACATTGTCCACCCGATGAATTTTAAATCGGAGTTTCTCTTTTGAATAAGTTTCTGGCCGGTGAGATGCTAACTTGTCCTTTGCCAACTTAAATGATTGAGAGTGGTAATCATACAAGTCAGATTAGAGGAATGTTAGGATATCATTGAAATTGTCTGTGTGATCAACTGCAAGTGTGTGTGAGGTGAGTGGGTGTGCGTGTGCACATCTCTGTGTGTATGTCCACAGACTGTATGCAGAATCGTTAGGAACATAACTTTTCCAAAAGAAGTGTAAAGCAGGGGCTAAGCAGGGGCCATCCCTCTTTTCACTGGTGGATGGCAAAGCTCAGAGTGCACAGCTGGAATGTCAGCTGCTAGGACATAGGAATTGAAAAACAAGGGATATTCAAGAGGTTCTGGCCTACCAAAGAATGTGCAGAGGTTCAGCGCAGAGGTGTTACCTTCCCGGAGGTGATAAGATCAATTCTGTGTGGCGTATCAAGTGTTCAGCCAAAGTACGAGCAACTGATGCCTTCGTTTGTCACTCATGCTGACATGAACAGTCTTTGCGACAGGAACTTGCAAAAACTACAGATTACAAAGTCAAGCTTGCCGTAGACGAAAGCCTGACGGAGGCCTTGAAAGTTTCAGAAAGTTTCAAGCCGTTCATATCCATTCATCAGTGCTAGCTTAAGTGGTCTGACTACGTTGGGGTTTGATAGCGGTACACATTTTTTTGCTGGACATGCACGAACACGAGTTTTTGAGACCGATCTTTTTCTCAGCCCAGATGCATAGATTGATCATATACATAGTTGTGTCGAGCAGATTGGAAGTCGCAAACTTTTGGGCCTGTGATAGTTTCATCCACGTCGCACAGGGCATTATCACTACGGACCACTTAGAGGGCAGCGAGGTCTGCTGCAGTGTGGACACTGGGGACTCTGAAGACCCTAGGCAGTTGCTGAATCATCCTAAAGGGCTCAGCAAGATCAGCCAAGAACCATCGGCACCTACATAAATGAGTTATGACATCGCATGACTTCGTTGACTTGACAGTATGCAGCTGACTTGGCAAGAGGAGAAGTCCTATTTGCATGACCATTACCAGCATTAGCAACAAGATTCCACCATGAGAAACTGTCCTTTCAGGCATTCATCGGAGCCTTGATTCTGAAGCCAACCCTTCAAGGTGCCGGGCATTCAGTCGTAGCGAGGTTCGGGTTATATAAAGGCGTAAAGTCATCTAAAAAATTCATCACTTCCAGAGGCTCTCATATTGGCACTTTGAGGTCTGGACAAGACGATACAACTCGCCAACTGGGCAGCAAGAAAGGGCCGGAGCCTCCGGAGCCTCCGAGATTCGGATCAGATTTGACGGATTTGGTGGCGGATTTGCTTACGTGGCGTTTCAGGTCACAAGGCGGTGCTTAGCTCTTGCTTCGAAAGTGGGATTGCCCTTGGCCACCTTGCCATACTGGCTTCCATTCTGGTGCGCAGGGCTGTGGGCTGAGGGCGTCAAGTTGAAATATATAGATTGGAGGAGGATTTTGGATTGAACTTATCAAGTTCAGTGATGTTCAGTACACCATCAGAAGCAACCATCAGCAGCACGATCCCTTGTCTTTTGTTAACAACACGGGGTGAGTGATGAGTAGTGATCAGTATTAGTGGCCAGTGAAAGTGGGACTGAATTTCAAAACTCAACTGAGCTTTATTTCTTTTGAAGGAAGATGTGAGGGAGTAGGCTGCTTTGCTTGAGCCTGCATACGCAGACTTGCTGACATTGGCTCCAGGGAAAAGATCAGACTTTCCCATTCGAACCAGTCGCAACATGTCACAGGACAAAACAGGCAGACACACTTAGGGACTAGTGACTAGAACAGCTTGCAAGTTATTTCATTGCTCAAAAGCAACTGTTCAGTTAACTTCTTTTGATTCGTGATGAGAAGCTGGCACAACATAGAGATGCTCAAGTCGCATGGTATGTTTGGAGTTCGTTGCAGTTGGAAGGTCAGAGTCTTCAGAAGTTTGATCCTCATCTCTTTGTGCAACTCTTTGTGCTGTCACCTCTCTCTCTTTCTGAGCGGACCACGAGTGAGTCAAGTAGTCAGGCGTGGAACCAATGGAAATAAAGCCGAAACACGACCAGCACAGGCCATCTTATTGGCACCTGGATCGGATGAGGCGATCGCAGCCTTCAAACAGAAATTTCCGGAAGTCATGGCCAAGTCTTCTCCAAACTATTTGGGCACTCCATGTAGTGAAGAGGATCTTCGGAGGCGTTTTCAAGCTTTGGGGGAAACGATTGGCCGGGATGAGGCCTTGGGATTAGTGATGCGTGAGCCTTTACTAATAGCAATGCAAGAAGAGAATCTCAGATCTTCTTGGCAAGCAATGCTGGAGGTCGCAAAACAAGATCGATCCGAAGCTTTGCGTGTTGTTCGGAAGCGTCCCGGTTGTCTGATTGCACCGGCTGAGGGATTCAAAGGAAAGACCTTGGCAGATTTCGAGGCTGTGGCGCAGATGGAAGACGTTTTTCGTCCTGCCACCGAAACGTTGAAGGAGATTGGCCCAGAAGGTGTTGCTCTTGGTGCAGCTGCATTGGGCCTTGCAGCCCTTGGAGCCATGGGAGCTAAAGCCTCGAAGGGCTCGAAAATCTCGAACCCGAAACAGAAACTTCGATCAGAAGTCGAAAAGAGAGATGGAGAATGAAGGCGAGATCAAGTGAAACCACTTCAAAACCATGTAGCAGCTATTGTATGCTTTTGATATGCTTTTGTACCTTTTTGTTAAACCTATATCATCCAGATTCATCCTATATCCTGTATTATCCCTTCTCTATATAGCGCCATCATTTGCCATCTCTTGACTCTCGGATCATAGCAAGTCTGCAACCCAGCCTGGGTCCTACCTGGACATAGAAGTTGTGATGCCACCCGTCGCATTCGAGGCTTGTACATAGAGCACAGTTGATTTGAAACAAAAGGTTGGTCTGGTACTGGCGTGTAAGCGCATTGCCTTTTCTTGCACGACATCAATTGTCCGGTATTTTGATATTATTTCATTAGTATATGCAGTATATAGTATTCATAGTAGATTGATAAATATATTGAATAGATTTAATTAATCATGTTCTAGATCGTTGGCGCTGCAAGATGCACAATGATTTAGCGCACCATGTTCTTGTAGCTGTTAATGCTCTTTCTATGTTGTTGGCTTACGTCGTTGTCCATGACTGGGTATAGTGTCGTGACGGCTTGGTTGGAGCTCGTCCGATGACCCAAACCAAAATGTCAACTGTGCAAACACACATGGTTGGAAGGGACAATGTTTATCGAGTTTCGATTGCAACTGGGTCCTGTCCAACAGCAATCTAGTCTAGGAATGATTTTTGTTGGTATTTGGTGTTTGTTGTCGACGATATTGTTGTTTTACTTGCCTAGATGCGATTGTGATCGATTGTTGCTCATGGTTTTGTGCTTTTAAATTTTGATCAACTTGACTTGGGAGGCTGATCCGTGGGAGGAGGTGTCACATGGTCTAGGAACCTTCACACGGCTCTCAGAGGCTGGCTCTCAGTTGCTGTGCGACTGATCGATGCTGATCTGAATCCAAGTCAAAAAGCTTAATCGTCATCACAAGACAACTCTATATGAATGGATCTAAACAGCAACAAAGGAATGATGGTGGACTGTGGTGACACAAGCTGTGTTTCAAGGATTGAATGATAGCTCAATGGATCCACGACTGATTCCCTCCCAAAATCCAACGAGGATGTGCTACAACCACCCTTTTCAGATCTCGTCAGCCTTGGGCTGAGTTTCAAGAACTTGACTCATTTGACCGTCATGTTTCACGTCTTGCTTGAGCGCGACGCAAATATAGATGCAAATAGTCTTGAGTCTTCACAACTGGAGTGTTTCGCTGGTGCCATCTCTGAGCGCATTTGACATCGTACCAAGGCGCAAAAGGCTCAAAAGGCTGGCAGGTGAGCACCCTTTCATGCAAGGAGGTGCGAAGGGCTGGTTCTATGCTGGTTCTATTCTACCAAAGGCGAAAAGGTCACCCAATAGGCTAACATGGGCTAAAAGGCAGCTCTCGCTTGAGCATTTTCTACCACTGTCGTGTAAAAGCAGATCCAACTTTCAGCACCAAACATGGAACGTGACCAGCTGGGTGGACAGGCGTTGGATAGCTATGCTGATGCTTTGGTTGCTGATAGAGAGAGGAGCAGACGCTGACCACCAGCGCTTGGTGACGGCGCTTTTCAATTTTCGAGCATTGACGAACACCAATTCATCAGCTCTTCACCGGGGTTCACTGAATCCAATGCGTGAAGCGCATCCTGCATGACTGGCCACTGTTTGCTCATGTACCTCAGTCTCAGAAGAGTCCATGCAGTGTTTCCTGTATTCAGAGCCTGATTTTTTTCAGTCTGCAGATTTTGGCGAGCCTGACTGCGCATCTCCAGTCCTGTTGGATTGTTGGAGATGCTTTCAGGCCATTGAGCCCGTTTTTATTGTACAGGTGCTGACACAGCTTCGCTCCAAATCGACAGGTACATTCGCGAGTGGTTCTGTGGAGCGTGGAAAAAGTTCTTGTTGAGACTATGGAACTGATGACGGATCCCATAACATATTGCAATGTGGATTGCCAGCCTGCGCTCCAAATGTGATAAACGTGCAAATCTTCCATTGTTGGGTTTGAAGACTCGAAGATCAAGCAAACAAAACAACTGTAACCCAGAAATCATTCAAACATGTCACGGAGATACTGCGAACATGTGGATGAATTGTGACGAAACGTGTAAAGATGGATCTGAGAGTCGGTCAAGGTGAACCTGTCACAATCTGTCATGACAATACTGAACCGTACTGAACCATAAACCATCATAAATCTGTGGAACTCGGAGATAGGCCTGCGCAAAGACTTTGTTTCTCCTTGGAAGCAAGTCATAGTTTTCATAATATGTTTTCATGATATTCTTGTATTGACAAAGAGAGTCTCGCAACTCCAACTCATTCGACTTATCGAGCTGATCCCGTAAATGGCAAACCATGCAAATTCCAACTTGGAGTCCTTCGCCCGGAAGACGAGCGCCCTACGTTGAACAGAGTGATTGTCCAGGTGTGTTCAAGGAGTCAAGGAGGTATTTTTGGACAAAGGTGTTTTGTTCTTGTTGCCACACAAACTTGTATGGGGGTTGTGATTTATTTTTTAATGTTTTCGCCGTTCTGCCCAAATCTGCCCAAACCATGCAAAAAACTTGAGGATCCTTGAAGTCTCAAACTCTAATGCTGTTGAAACTCTCCAGAAGCTTCAAGAACTTCAAGTCTCTTTAAGTCTGTTTCCCCATGCTAGTTGGACTTGAGTTCACAAAATCTTATTCCCCTTATCTTCTTCGATTTGTTGATATTTGTTGTGCATCCAGTCCTCAGCCGTGTGCGGTCATGCAGAGTGAGAGATGACACTGCTTGCAACAGTCGTTCGTTTCCCGAGAGGCAGTGCTGCCACCATCATCACCTTTGAAGTATGGTGGAAATCCTTGCGGCGATTGGCCTAGGGGCCAAGGAGATTTGTCATATTTTGGGGTCTGGTCATGTCAATGAGCGGTGATATGATATGACAACAGAGCTGTAAGGCATTTGCCGAGATTTTCAAGAGTTGGCCTCTTGACCACTCCAGAATGCCATTTATTTGAGTAAACTTAACTTGACGTCACTTTCAAAAGGTATACCTTGGTGGGGGAATCCACCCAAAATGACATTAGTTGAGGAATTTGGGGTGGGGGGTTGACCGGATTCGGCGCAACATTATGAAATATAATACAATAGATTCACCCAGATGTTTTGGTATTTATTTATTGTCATTGAAGTGAAAAAGTTTCCTCTATTCTATTCAGATTTCTAGAGGGTTGATTGATTTACATGGTGATTAGGTCAACAGTTGTACGTGAAGTGGGGCCGGGCGGCTTTGTTCAGTTGACCGGCTATCCTGCCAAGTTCGGCAGGAGCTATTTTCATACAATCGAGAGAGCTACAAGTTTGACCAGGTTTGGATGCACTGTGACTGTTCGTTGTTTTGTATCGAAGGCATTTGCAAGCCGATTGTGCATGCTTTTTCAGGACCAGCGCCTGGAACGTGAGATGTTGAGACTGGAGATGCAGGCGCTATGTGTCAGATCTGGCCAGCTCAAAGCTACAAAATGCATGCAAATACCGTCAAATACCTTGTAATGCCTCAAACCTCCAAGCCATGTCGAAAAGTACTGATGGTTCCGAGACCCCGCCAAATGCTAAACTCAACAACCACCAAACAAGTACAATATAATCTATATAATCTACATATAGAGTGACAAGCAAGTATGATCAACAAGTATGTCAGTCAAGACAGCAGTCTTCCGAGAGAGTGGCGCATACGGTCATATTCCATACCGATGCCACCGGATGTCAGCATCTCTATGTGTGGTGAGTCTCAATCAGATGCGTTTGCAGTTGCGGTAGATTCCAACAAGCATATTACGCAAGAAAATGCAAAAAAACAGTGCTATCATGTGATATCCACAATTCCATTAGCAAATCATAGCCTAACAAAAATTACTTTACTTCGAGTGATCCCCACCATGACATGTTGGGTGGAGGTTGTCAGGTGAGGGTTGTCATTGAGAATATGATGGGAAGAATGGAGAATTTCAAAACATTGATTTCAGGTTTCCTTGGCTTAGTGATACTAGTGAGATGGGCTTTGGTCACGATGTTCCTTTCCT
>DF241176.1:2592-26554 GCA_000507305.1 Breviolum minutum Mf 1.05b.01
TCATCATCATCATCATCATCATCATCATCATCATCATCATCATCATCATCATCAACATCATCAACATCGTCACCATCACACACCATGCTAGGGCTATACAGGTTGATTTACATAGTATCTTGTCACAGTAGACAAACGGTGGACTGAAAACACCGTTTGATGGTCTGGTGTTTTCCTTTTTTTCAATTGCAGATTTACAGACGTAGGGCAGGGCCACGCAGGTCCACAGGCATTCCCCAAAAACAAACCACTGGATTGGCTCTTTAGCTCGAGGGTACCTCCCAGTTCAAAACATCGGGCATGATAATCATGATACAAACAAAGAAGTATCTTATACTATATATAAATCAATGCTGGATACTAAAACATGTCTTGTCGTATCTTATTCTATGTAAATCATAGCTGGGTACTAAAACATATCTTGTCCGGAACATCAGACCCCCCTAGGCTACATCAATGCAGGGTTCAGTGCACTCCCTAAAGAATTGGAACCCCCAACATCCCCCAACCATTTTTACATACAGCAAGGACTCAACAAATTCACATAAATTTACTATGTATATACCGCCCTAGGTTCTTCAAAAAAAACTTGGATCAAACCTTGGCACGCTTCTGACATCCCGATGCAAGAAATCCTGCACTAAAAAGAAAAGCTTGTGTTAGTCTTGGCCACATAGGTTGTATAATCTTCAAGAGGAAATTCCATGGTGCGTTATAAGTCATATAAATCTATATTCTATGGCACTATGGTATTCAACAAGAAACTAAGACATTCATATATGTCATAGACATTTGGGGTTCCCATGTTTGATATTGGTGCAACGCCAAGACACAGAATCCAGATACACCAAGAGATACAAAGTGCTCCATGCCTTCAGCATGTGCGTTGCTGCCACCAGCACGGTGCAGGAGTCCCAGCCATGAAAGAAACCATACTGAAGCGTTTGGCCGTCAAAGGCGACCAAGAAGGACAACCTTGGAGGTTTTCCGCTCTCTGTGAAAGGGAGTCGACCCCTTATTTGCAAAGGAACGGCAAACAAACATAAACAAACAGGACTTTCCAGCAACCCGAGAGAAAAAGGTATCAATTCACAAGAGTCAGCAGCAGTAAGGTTCGAGACAAGCGAAGTTGGATTGCTTGGATATACACAGGATCTTTGAAGTGTTTGGTGTATCTGTCCGTCAAGACGGCCGCCAAACAGGAGACCGTCACCTTTAGGACCACATTCAACGTGCCTAAGAGCTTTTGGTTAGAACCAGTGTCATCCGCCAGATCCAAACCTCATTGCTGAACAGAATTGGACAGCCAAATGGTCACCAATGACACAACCAGTTCCATTCTTTCGAAAAATCATCTGCTGCATTTTTGTTGGAAAAAATGACTGTAGAAAGTTGTAGGTCGTAGTCAGAAACAACCAATTGAAAACGGTTCAAGCACTTGCAGGCCAAGAACACATGTAGACAGACATCGAACACACCACCAACGCTAAGAGGTTCCATTGAAACAGTGTCTGACGCTGGCCGCTGATGGCCCAAAGCATCAACGCAGTGATCAGAAGCCTGGACTGGAGCAAGATCTGGTAGGCACCGCCATTTAAAGAAACCAAGCTCCGCATTTCCAGGTAATCTCCAAGACCAAACAGAAAGCCAATCACAATGAAGGTCTTCCTGGCGATGGGTTGGTTTCTTTTAAATGTTCAGAAATGGAGTTGGGGCACTTTATGTCAATCCTTCCCAACAAGTCAACTAGCAGTGTTATTGTTTTTAATGATGAATCCAAAATCGCTTTCGCTAAGTGGCTCATGGAAAAATGCTGTAACTTCCATTCATCTCAGCTCAATTTCCATCCCCATGCATCTCGTCTCATTATGGTTGCTTATCCTTGAATGCAGCCAGGGTTCAAAGGTTTGGGCTTCCAAATGTGGGACCATTCTCCAGTTTTTACTGCAACACACTGTGCCACCACCATGGACATGAAAACCTCTGCCAGATTGGCAGTCTGCGGGCCGTAAGCAAAGAACCTGGGAAATGTGGACGGTGATGGCCCGGAAGAAAGCAGCTGCTTCTTGACAGTATCTACGGTATACATGAAGATGGAACCTGCACGCATACCCATTCATACAATTTCATACACAGAGTCTCTAGAAATGGAAGCGCACAAATGTAGGGGTTCCCCGTTGCGTAGCTTGAGCCGGGGCTGGACGTCCTGAGTCCCAAGTTACCCTGCTGCAGCTGCGACACTTTTGTCCAGAAGGATCCACACTCTTTGAAGCATCGATGACCTGCAGTCAGTCGAATGAATAAAACTTGTAAGTTCAAAGGGGCCACCAGACATGCAGGAAAGACTTGCATCTGCCCGCACCAGTAGGCGCAAAAGGGGGTGTCTTTCCGGAGGCTGGGGAGGGCCTCTTTTTCGCTGGAAAAATGACTACGGTTCATGCTGCTGTCCTAGTCATAGTTGCTATGTTCCTCGACAAGGCGCAGTAGGATGGATGGCTCGAATAAACACAAAGAAGATGAAGAGGCTTGTCTTTACAGCTGGCGTTGGCTCGCGACTTCCAAACTCGGCCCCAGAGTAGGGTTTGGACACAGCCATTGCCATCTTCATCTGTTTTCCAGCTTTGTGGAAGAAAGAAGACAATCAAGAGTTGACATGTGACGGTGGGATGTAAAGAATGAGTGGGGTGCTCATGTAAGTTGGCGTGGGAGCTTCTACATCTTCTGCTTTGCTGTCATGAATGATGCTGGCTATATTAGCACTTCTTTCCATTCTTGCTCCTATCAGCTGCGGCATGATCATCTCAAAAGGAAATTGAAGAACTGCAACTTGTACAACATGGCCACATGGGACAACGTTTGAATACCTTTGCATCCATTTGTGAATGTACAAGGATCCACAAACTTTTCCTGGAGTCAACAATCAACATCGCAGGACCTTGAGGAATGTATCCTCAAACTTATCCCAACTCCGAGTTTCCAGGGCCTGAGGGACAGTTCTTCTACTTGGCATATGTTGGTGTTTGACCAATATCTTGTCACAAATGATCCAAAAAAAACGTGGCGAAAACAGTCTCCAAGGTCGCAGCTCCGCTTTCCAAACGTTCCTGGCTGGCTGGCTGGGTTTTACGGCCTCTTTGCAGTTATGAGGTACACAGCCTCCTACTACCAACCCAAATAGCCACCACTAAAAGAAAAGCCCTCCCTCTTTGCGGTGGGCAAACCCTATGGACCCAATGCTTTGATATATATATATATATCGGTATATTGCACATATATTTGTTGTCAAATATGACTGGCAATCAGGGTCACCTATCAACAAGCCCCGTCTATACTACCAGTACCCAACCTCGGTGTTTTTCCCTCCCCACCGCACCAGGTGAGGTACGTGAAGGGCTCGGTCCAAATAGGGCCGCAACCTTGGCAGGGTCCAGGGTTGCAACAAGGCTTCCTTGGCCTTCCCTTCAGGCTAACATCATCATGGTTGGCAGCAGGCACATCAAACACCAAAAAAAAGTACATGGCATACCATATCCAAATCCATCATATTTCATCGATCTCATCCCAACATCCTCCCCCTTCAAAAAAATTGAAAACTCTCCTGTTTTTTCGCATCTCAGTCCTGTAGCCAGAGTTTGGCCTGGCAAAGGAACTGTGGAAACCAAAACAACCCAAGGCTTCGTCGGCTTCGTCGCCCGCCTGAGGTTTCAACATCTGCGCGGAAGACAAACGTCCAGCACCCAGTTCGAGAGCCAAACCTGATAGGACCATTGCCTCGGACGGAGGTTGGGTTGCCTTTCATGTTCGAGCCTCTGACTTCTTCTTTCGATGTCTTTTTCTTTTTCTCTTCACATGGTGCGTTTAGCAATGGGAAGGCTTAATGAATTGGTATGAATAGCAATGCAACTGATAGTCCATGTAAACACATGTGTGAACATTCAATTCAAGAACGTGATCCTTGGGAGTGCAAACAGGAGTCAAAAACTGCCGGATGTTCACTATATCATCCACTGTATACTGTATACACCTACGTATAGACTCGCTATAGCTTGCATTCCAAGGCACACAACGTTGTAGCATCACCAAGTGGCCAGGAAACTCCTATACAAGAAACAAGTTCCATGCGCGAACCTTGTACCACCATCCACTGCAGTTTTCACCCAAGCCTCGATGTCATCAAGTTCACCGCCCCTGGCGTTTCAGGGAGTTCACCAGTCGGGTGTTACTCCCAACGGTTGGGCGAAAATGTCGTTTAATCTGGTGACCTTTCAAGTTATTGCGAAGGAATCAAGAGACTCTGATGGTTCTGATGCTGCGTCTTGCAAGATTATTGCCTGTCTCAAACGACACTGAGATAGTCTGATTCCAACACACCCCACATCTAACACAAAAAAGTAGCCAAAGTTGTCGCACAAGTTTAAGAATCTTCAATCCCAAATTGCTATCACAAATAGTGCTGATTCAAATTTCATCAGAAATCCTCCCATTTCAAGTAAGTACCCGGGCCTCAAATAAGAGTCAAGCGTCATGATGTCAGCATCTATCTGAGTCAAAGATTGAGTGCCAACTGACAACATCTGACAACATCTAGCAACTGTCCACCATGCTTGGCTACCGAACCGGCATGCCCACCTTGGGGGCCAAACGATTCCTGGCATCCAAAAGTAGGGGTAGAATAGACTGACATTAATAGGTAACATGTATATAAGAGGGAATATAACCTTGACCATGGTCTCATCTACTGAGACCTAATGAGGTCGTGGACTTTACTTGTAGTCTTCCCAGATTTCCAGGAAAGTTTTGTTCGCCAAGGCACATGTCGTAAGGATACGGGCCGCGATTGAAGAAGACATGGGCCAAAAGTAATGCCAAACGTGGATCCTGTCAGATGATGAGCCACACGTTGCCATTCTCTGGCATCTGAAAGTGTCCAAAAGGGAGGGGCCCCTACAATATGACGAGAAGTATGAGAATGATTGAAAATGGCCAATACAAAATCGTCATTCAAAACACATGCAAAAGGGGCTATACTACCACGTCGCTGGGGAAACGCACTACGTCATAAGACGATTGAGCAAACAAAATCTCCCACAACAATCCATACATTGATCTTCAGAATCATGCGTCTTTCTGCAACCTCTTTGCCCTACCGTGACATGTCGCACTTTGCCCAAACTCATCCGGTGAAGAACAACACTAGGCCCGTTCAGCCTGGTTTTTGCTTCGAAAGCCGCAAGCCCAAAATGCAGGCGGTACCTAGCAACCAATCTCTCAAATGTTCAATCCAAGGAAACAACGAGAAACTACGAGGAATTGGTCCAAAATGGTACGTCCGACCGTCCCAACATCTTCACAATTTGTATTGCCTGCCTTCTGAACTCGGAAACTACATCACAGCATAGACACATCTAAGGAAGCAATCAGGCTGCCGTGGTGTTTTGGCGAAATATTTCCTGGTCCAAAGAGCTGAATCCTTGCCCAACTGTACTGGCAGTGGATCCGTATCAACTTCTCAAATGGATGTCCTTATTGCGTCGGATTGCCAAAAAGAGCGTGATTTCTTGCTGAGGCATCACAAGAGTACTGCTACAAAGGGTCAGCTAACTTTTGCAAACTGAATCATTGCAGGTGTGTATATACAAATATCCAAAGGATAACTTTCTGGTGGTGGGCAATCCGGACCATCCTTCTTAGAATTGCTTACGACGGTCACAGTGCGCTTTCACTTCTTTAGCAGTGTTTTCTGCACGCTGCTCCCGTCATAGGCAAAATGTCTACCCGCCCCCTCTTGTAGGGGGCTCTCTGCCAGCCTGCTAGACAAGGCTGGCAGAAAAGAGACTGGGCGATATCCAGCATGAAATAAATTGGGAGGAAAAACTCGCACTTCACAAACATTTTGATCCACTGCTTGCGGGAAACCTCACTTACTAAGAAAGTTGAGTTCCACAGTTCTGCTTGCGAGAGTGCCAGCCTCCCAACCCTTCAAGGACTAAGTGTCTCTCTAATTGATAGGCTTCAACAGCTGTATCCATACAGCAAAGCTCTCAGCAATAACTTGCCACACGAATACCTGCACAGCTCTCAAATGGTTGCAAGTGAACAACTTCAATGAAGTGATCCATGAGCTTTGCGCGAAGAGGTGCGAAGTGTCATCTTTTTTTGAAAGGTGAACCTTCTCATGGGTACGCCGAAACCATCAACTCGAGTCCAACTGGAAAGGAGCAATGATATGCAAATGACATCTCAAAGTTACCCCTACCTGCTGCTAATCTACCTCCTTTTCCTCCTTGTCACCAAAGGCATCCTGCAATGGTTGGATGCATTGATTTGTCAAGAAGCAGATTGCTTTATACCTTATCCGTTGGGAATTTGGTATGAACAAATGGGTACAAATGGCACTTCATTTGATATATTTGATGCATTTTGCCGCCAAAGTTTAAAACTGATGGGATGGATTAGGGGGTCCAACATTCAGTCGCCCCAACTTCAAGTGCAACTCAAATGGCATCAATGTCCTTAATGGCATCCTTCACCATCTGCGCTCCAACCTTTTGGTGGAGTGATGTTAGGGAGTTGCCATTCACTGCCTGGAATCCGTGCTGAAAAACGACAAAGAAAGGCCATGACTACAGTAGTTAAACAGGCCTTGGCATGAACCCTGGATAAATGAAATATATCTTCAAATTTGAAAAGTTATGTTGAAATAATTATATACCATTACCTGTGGTACAATTAGATTCAATGAAATGATAATGTTCAAAAAAGATATCGAAACCTGATTTCTTTTTTTAAAGGTCACTTTTTCAGTCCCAGTAGCTGCAAGGATCCATCCTGGTCGAACATCCAATTTATCCTCCACAACGCAGCCCTTCTGAGTGATGTTGGCCACCTGTTTTTTTTTAGGGGAACGGAGCATGACATTAAGCTCTCTAGAAACAGGTTTTTTCTAACCAGAAACCACCTGAAATGGTGACCAGAAATTGGGAATTTTCTTCCCAACTGTTGGCTGCATCACCACTTTTTGTGGCACCTCACCTTGAGTGGCGCTTGTTTGTGTTGCATTCGAAAACCCAAGGGCGCTTTTCTGAAAAACACATCCACCTCTTTCTCTTCCTCGGGCTGTCTGGCTTTGGAAATTCCAAGGCAAAAAAAAACTCAACGCACTGGAAATTTTGGGGCAAAAACATCTTTGAGCATAACATGAAATGTTAAAAAATGGCGAGATTTAAAAAAAAAATGGACCCATGTGGTTCTCAGAAGACCTCTCATCAGAGTCGCATGATATCACATCTTGACCCTATATTTTCCTGGGATCATTTAAGGTGCCACCTCAGAGTTGATCCATATGACACCTAAACCAAGCTTGCGTCCCTCCTACTTGGAAACAGGTCAGCAGATTTAAAGCCGCCAAAAAAGAAACACAATAAATTTGCAATGTAAAAGTCACACACAAATAAGTTCACAGCATGTGCAAGGCGCTACTACAACACCAACAATAGGGCTACTATGACATAAGATACTGAGGGTAGGAACCCGATTTTTGCGTACCTGCAGGATCCTCTCGTTTAGCTACGCCTGGTCTTTCAGCAAGGTCTGTTGCTTTCACAGGGATTCCTAACATCATTGAAGTTTCAGTCTTCCCATGGTATGCAGGAAAACACTCCACCCCTTTTCGTTGCAAAAACTCAGTGCAGCCATCGACTACGTGACTACGTCTTACGACTGCTGCTGGGCAGTGGGATTTGCAGCTCCCCTGACAGAGACTTCCAATTTACGTATGTTTTGACCTTCACAACCTGGATTCCATGTATGCGTTCAAAAATAAGATCCTCAATATGGCTGACCCGGTGGGATCTACAATGTGACCTTGCAACAGCTTTTGCAACCTGCCACGGAAAAGCTCATCGATATAAAGGGTTTGCGCAATGTGCTGCTGATAGAGCTAGATGCATGCAAACAGTTTACATCAGTTTACTATGGCTAGATGATTGGTCTATACACGACACAACTTGTGTATTGAATAATTACGTGACTGTCAAAATGCTGCAGTGGATTATGGAATTGGAGGCATTGACGGACCACAGCGTGCATCAAAATAATTGTATATATATATATATATGTGTGTGTGTGTGTAAACATATATATATATATATATACGTGTACGTGTATTAAAGTGCTCCAAAACTACACAAATCGCACAACTCAGGCCTCACCTTCCCCTGCCCCACTATGCCCAGATTCATCTGTTAAAAATGTCAGCGTAAGCCCCTTGTGCCTGAGTGTTTGGGCTAAACATGTGGCTCTGAGAGGCAGCTTTTTCTTCAAACATCCGACCAAAAAATTGAAGAGTTGTAAAGAAAAAGAGCCACCACCACAACAACACACAACTCTCCCCTCTTTGACTTCTATCAATAGTCCGAAGATGGAGGCTCAAGACCTCCCAGCACATAAGGGGATCCAAATCTCAGGTCCCCCACGTTATGATTGCCTTGGCTAAGCAGCTGATTCGGGTGTCAGGACTGCATTCAGATTGTGTGTGACCCTTGGTGGTTCTTGGAATGGACCACTGATCTTGTTTTGACTTTGAGCCTCACTTCTTCTGTTTTGTTCAAGGTGATCATGATCAAAGTGATGATGGTGATTCGATGATTTTGATGATGATGATGATGATGATGATGATGATGATGATGATGATAAAAACGATGGCGGTGAAAACGAGGATTAGGATGACAACCATGATGATGACGATCTATCATCCCCAGTATGACCATGATTGATTGACAATTGACAGTGTACCATGGAAAGTGGTTGCCGCCTTCCCACTTCCCATTTCCTCTTCCCTGCCGTCATGTCACTTCATGTGGATCCTTAGCGTCACAGATGAATGAAGCCCGTGACTCGTCCCCCTTCCACCCCCCCTAAAATCAAAATGTCAAAAAATCTTGCAGATTTTAAGTGGATGTTGAACACATCTTCGGATACAGGAAAAATCAAAACGTATTATATTTAGTTTCAACGACACTACAAAGATCCACATGATATGTGCCAAGTTGTGACAAATGGGTGGGGGCAGCAATGGCGAAAAACTGAATTTGGACAAGTGTCATAGCAAGCACTGCAAGTAGCTCCCATTCAGGGCGCCAGCTGAGCGACGGTGCGCCACAACACGTGCCTATGGCCACGTTGGATGCAGCAATTTGCCTGAACTATCTGAGCCAATGCAACGAGTGCCAGCAGGGTACTTAACCGAGCCAGCTTCTTGGTGACTTCAACCTCCAACAGCTACAAATGTGCGCTGAGTCTTGACTACAGTGTTGATATTTCGACCATGGATATTTGATTCTTGAGACTTGAAAAACCTTTCACTTCATCACCGTGGGTTACAATCCATCCAAGTTTTCTGTTGTTCTCTGTTTCATCTTCAAATCATCTGTGTTGGACCCGCTATAATAACCCATTCCCTGGTGGTGCACCGCTTCATCATCTTCATCAGCAATGGCCTGGGCCCCAAATGTGGTACATCCCAGCCTACCGCTGAATCTTGTGAACATTTGTATGCCGGGCAAGCCCCCTACAAAGTTTCTTCAAGCTGCTGATACATAATTAATATTGCTGTGTGTCAGAAAAACTTGCCGCGATACTGTGACATGGGGTTAAAAAAATGACTCAGGAAATGCTAAGCCCCGAATTTTCCTTCCATCATCCCAAGGACATGACGATCAGCAAGTGTGCAATGCTGGAGCGCTGTTCCGCCGTGAGCCTGAGTGCAAAACCACCGGCATTAAACCTGCACTAAAACCAATGGCAAATCACAATTTTAGATGTAAGGCACCAAAAAAAAAAAAAACAGGAAGAGAGGCCGATTGAAAATACATACCAAGTAAATATGCTGCTATTTCATATATGCATATACCTACACAAGAATCTTTGATGACAGCATGAAACCCACAAACCATTCACCCCCTTTTCAAAGTGGTCAGTTGTGTCCGGCTTCCGTTCTAGCCTCATACAGGCCCCGTAGTCAATCAGCCCCAGCTTTCCATCTGGCATCATGAAGACCTTAGGCTATCAACAATCACCCATGTGAGTTTCAAGAACGGTCCGTAAACACAGACCGAAGTAGAAATACCAAAAATGCTTGATGATATTTTTTTTATTGTTCATCATTGTTATACACGTATTATACGTATATAGGAAGAATGTGCATACCACTAAGAGAATAACTACCCTATCTTCACACTTGTTTACATCCCTCGGATGTTCAAGAATGTGCATTTGTACTTCAGTGCGATTCTCATGAAGTATAGTCTAGTTTAGAAGTTTGGGAACTTCCTTTCAACTTTCTTCTCCTTCGACTTACCATTGCCCTTCATCCTACCAGAATCCTGTAAGTCTCCAGCATTTCCAGCATGAGGGTCTGAGTTGAAGAGGCCCAGCTGAAAAATCTCATAGCCATGCACATCATACAGCAACCTCCAAAAAAAATCTCAGATTGCAGTAGTGATAAGTCGTCAATATGTCAACCCAAAAAAAAACAAGGGTCCGGTACACATTGATCAATGACATGCCATATGCTTGGTGGGAAGCCACAGGTTTTATCGGAGGCATTTGGGGTCACATATTTCGGGTCAACTCTCCATCAGTCACACCTGGCCAGGCGGGGCCCGTTCAAGGGCACAGGTATACTTCGCCTGGCCCAGTTGGGAGGCTTCACCTGCGCGTAGTAACAATCAAGGATTGATCAAAGGTAAAAACGAAAACTCTACACCCAAAAAAAAACGAACATGCCACCTGAAAATAAACCCTTGGAATTTTGGAGATTCCTATTGGCAGCCGCATCATTTTTAGGGTCCATGTTAGATTTCGGGGTTGTGGTTGCTGTTTTAATTGATGGTTTCTTTTGTTTGTTCTGTTAGATCGGGTGGGTAAGACTCTGTTCATCTCTTGTCGGTCATACATTTCACACCCTACTGCACCTCGCTGTCATTTCGAGGATATGCGTCCCTTACTATCAGTGGGGTCAGCGCTCAATGGCATATCAATGGTTTTAAGAATTGCATCCATGATAAACGATAGGAGAATTAAAAGTAAGACCTCGTGAGGTTCAGAAGCAAACTAGTCGAAGTAACATCAAAAAATATCAAAATGCATAACGGCATGACAGCGTCCTCTCTCCTGCTCTTCTCCACATACACCAATAAAGCAAGCACTCAAACTCTCCATGACATCTTGTTTTGCTTACCGAAATGCGGATTCGTGGCCGCAGTCTGGCAGACTGCTCCAACGCCCCGTCTCGAACGGTCGATTTCGAGCCCACCACATTGGACAAAACTCATTGAATAGGAAGCTAAACACACAATTTTCGGACCATTGGCTTGTATAACATACTATATGCATCTAATATGTATACGGTGGGTTACGTATGAAATGTCTTTGCTATAGCATATCACATCCCACACAGCCTCAAACTGCAAATGACATGGATTTTAATCATTGAGTAGTGTGATGGTGCTAAATAAGAAAATGTTGATCAAAAGTATCCATTTAGATCCATTTAGCTGGTACCCCAGATTATTTGGATGGTTCTGAACACTAAAAAAATTTGGGATTTGGGAGCTCCAAAATTGAAAAAACTACAGTAGTTATACTCTAAGAAACGCGCTTCATACAAGCTTGAGAGCTTGGAATGCTGCCAAAAACTATGAGTTATACTACTGACTTACTATCATTATTTGTAGCACTACTATTACTATCATTATTAGCATTATTTGGTTTCTACTATTATGTGTTATTTATCATGTATTATCTATTATGTATTATTGGTATTCTTGCTATGATTGTTTATTATTATGTACTATTATCATGATTCATTATTTAGCTGTTTTATCATTATTTACCTTTTCTCTCTACTAGTCTTGTTGTTTCTTTTCTCATATCTGAAAAACTGGTTTTGGGGCCGCCTAGATCTATCAGACCCCCAAGACTGTTTTAGGTTTCAGGCCGGGAGGGTTGCGATCCCCACAGTTTAATAAGAATCCAACATGTCAACTCGTCGCCATATTAAAATTTCCAGCTGTCCAATGGGAAAAGTCTCGTCTCGGCGAGGTTCTTTCCCCGTCCCCTAAAAGCTATGTGCCCTTTGCACATCCGATGGCTGCCAGCTGTAGATCTATGAAAAAATCTTGTGGCAAATGATGACCCCATGCTGAGATATGTCTTTACAACATGCGCATCGTCATCTGCAGGACGACAATGTAAACCTCCAATTTGCAGCCATCGAAAATGCCGCGAAATTCGCAGAAAACAGGCCACGAAGGCGACCCTTTTTTTCCGCATTGAGGTGCCTCCTGAGAGGCGGCTAAACGGCGAACCTTTTTGAAAGGAGGTTGATGGTGGTGCATCTCATCCACCTTCAACCTCATCCTACCCTCCAATTTCCAACATGTTTGAAGCCCCACCAGCGATTTGTGAAACGCAACACCCCGTCAAGGTGTATTCAAATGGTGGCCTCCGTCGGCTGATAGAACTCGTAGTTCCAAATCTCCCAAAAGTTGTGCTGCGTCTCACAATACCTTAGCAGCGGCCGGGGGAGAGAAAAAAAAAGGCACGGCCCCGAAATCCTTGGGCTCTTTGTATTCTTAGACCTCTTCATGAGGAAAAAAAACTTGGGTAGGCAACAGGGATCTGATACACCTTCACCAAAACGTCATCCAAAAGATCCCACATCTCGATGCAGAACCAAGATACTTGCAGATGAAAGCCATGAGATCTTTGTGTTCTCCACCACCTATCGAGAACGGCAGACTTCCCCCTCTGCCTTTCCATCTTTGGATGAAACATTGCGAGATCTCAGGGCCACCCATCGATTTTTGAACGAACTTAAATGCATTTAGACGCATCATACAAACCATACAGGGGGATGTTTTGGGATTTGTGGCTTTTAAGGCCCTGCCATATGGTGACCATCACTCCAGGGTCACTGGCCGCCTCCTTGTCTGCAGCGCTCAAAAAAAGCTTCCACTTCATGCTGCATGTTCTTCGGGTGAGAGACACACGCCGTGTTTTTGCAGGAGATGTCCTGCAAATTCAATGGAGCTTCCCCAAATTGACCAGCTTTTTGAACATAGAACGGCCAAATGGTGAGTCCTTGAAGTTGTAGACACGTGGAGGGACCTCCAGCCGGAACTCACGTTCCACCTGCACAGAAACGTCGTCACACCTAACTTATTCCATACGTCCATGCCAAAAAGACGCGGCCAATTTGAGTTCATTTCTTCATCTATGCTCATGTACGCTTCAATGTTGTGACATGTCTTCCAAGTGGCTATGTACAACTATAAACAATTTCGAAAAAGTGCATGTATATAGTTAGTCGAAATGATACACCGCCGCATCTTCGTCAATTTCTTTTCACCTAGCCGAGATCATGAAAGCTCATCTTCCATTCCCATCCTAAACTCCATAGCCTTGCCCTCCTTCATGACTTTCAGTGTGCTTCCAGGTGCCATCGCCGCCAAGCGCCTTGAAGCTGTTTTTTCCGTTTCCACCAGGGAGAGCTGCCAGGGGAAACGACAAGATGGGATTTAACGAAGGTGTACGGCACACAGAGCCATCGTCACAAGTTGCAGCAGCCAAAATGGCCCCTCTGCAAATTGCTTAGTTGCCCAATCACTCTGGGGATCTGGTGACTGGGTCCCACATCATGTGTCCAAACACACACAAGATCGCTGCGACCAAGGCACTTTAGCGGCTGGCGATCCCAACTACTGATGTCGACATCTGGGACTGAAATGAAGCCGCTGCCTTTACCTATCCAGATTGTTCAGTCGGCCTTGAGTGACCCTGCTGACCCATGAGAATCTGGCAGTGAAATGCAAAAACTTTATCCAACTAAAAGTAGAGGTTCCAATCAACCCTGCAAGCCTATAGTCCACCTCTCCTCACGATCACTACAAAATCTCTGGTGCATGAGATTTTGTCAGCAATTCATGCTTCTCAAAAACCCATGGTCATCATAGATTCCCCAATCAAAAGCAATAAAAATGCAGCAATCTCTCCAAAATCACTATTCAAAAAAAGATCTCAATCAACTTTCACTCGCTCACTTCTCTCTCTCCCTCTCTTCCAGCCATTTGAAGTTGGAGTCCCGCACCTGGGAATTCTTCGGAGGCCCTGACACCTTGACCACCCACACCGTGAAGGTCCAAAATATCGCGGACCATATACATCAAGCTCCACACCTTCACGGTCATGGAGAGCTGTTTTGATGCCATCCCCAATTGTTTTGCAAAAATTGGAGGTCAAATGTGGAAACACACCAAAAAAAAATTGTAGCTGCGCTATCTGTGTAGCTATTTTTTGCAGAAAAATCTTGTAAGTTATAATCCTTAGTTTCATCGTTCCTATGCATTCAACTTTCGATATGAGGTTAGCTCCCTGAGGTTTCATAGTAATTAGAAGATGCCTTCCCGCCTGCTCAATGTTCTGCCCTGATGCCAGATTGTCTATGATGATGCCATTGGCAATAGGAACCAACCCAACCTGGACGGCAACATGGAAGGAACAGAAAGGAAATTGATCACGTTGTGAGGCCGTTGGAAGCGCTCGTTGCTTAGTTTTCCGTATCAATGGTTCAGCTACTACAACTCAAATGACATGTCCCTAAAGTGCAGTAATCTATCAATCCAAGGATTTTTTTCTCAATGATCAAATGATCCCGATGCAAGAAGTAGTGCTCTTATACATATTCTGGTTTGTCCATACAACATAATATACACCAACAATCCCTAATAGTCTCCGCAAAAGGGCGATTGAATGCCATTGAACCTTTCACATCCTTTCACATCCGCTAGCTTTTCATGCCGTCATTTCACCCGCCTCTTCACTGACTTTATCTGGACAACTCTCAGTCTCAGCGGTGGACATCGCAACTTCCTACGTGCATCCAGTCATCGGGAACTCGGAGTTGTTTGAAGAGAGGCTTTATCGTCAAGCAACACCAAAGAAAACTCCCTGACAGTAATTACATGTGTCATGTGACTGTTCTAAAAATTCCAGAATTTGGAGTTTTCCAAGTTGAGACTGTTCCGTCCTTGATAAAATCGGTGGCTGCTAAGAATGCTGGGGAATAGCCCAAATCCAAATCATCTGGCATATCACCTGCAACTGGTCCAGAAGTCGGAGAGAAATCTCCTCAGGCGAATCACTGGTATCATTCTCTGTGATTAATCAAATCAGTTGGCCCGGTTGGTTCATTGGGAAAGGCCAGTCCTGCGAAAGGACTCTTCAACAGCATAGGGCTGGTGGGCAGAAAGGCACCTTCCTTCCCAGTGCTCCGGAAGTCATCTCCAAAATGGCCACCTCATCAGGTGTCAAATCTAGAGAAATTTCATCATGGCACATCCGATCTGGGGCATGTCGTGAGTCCAAAGTCATAAGTGCAATAAAGGAAAGAAGCTTGTTGAAACCCCAAAAGAACCCAAGAAATTGTTTCTATTCTTCCATCGGGTTTTCCCAGCGCACCTAGCATGCCAAGGAGAACAATACCTCGCGGCAGTCGGTGCCAGGTCAAAACTCCCAAAAAGTCACAGTAAACCGATCAATACATCTGATAGAATCACAATCCTCATACTCGTATCCCACCCACACCCAACGAATGCATAATTCTATTTCTAGCCAGCTTTATGGCTCTGTTTATCTGGTTGAAGTATTCGAATAAGTTTGGGATGCCCCCATTTTCTCAAAGACTTTCTATGACTTTCCTTTCTGCTGCCATAGAACGAGTAAAGTAGCCGTTCCTGAGCACAAGGTATTGAAGCGGGTTTGGGTGATGTGCAGGATTGACGAGGCAAAACAAGCCAGCAGAGATGGCGGATCATCAAACCAACCAACCCCCAAAACGGCCAAAGTACTGAGACTGTTGATCCCAGCCATTGAGCTCCGTCCCATCCAACCAATATGGCAACACTGGATATCTTGCATCCCGCGGCCTCATTGTGCAAAATGCCCATAGAATTCCATATTGATATGTATTATATCTTAAAACATCTTGAAAATATCCACCAATGCTCAGATTGCTCAGGCTATATATACTATAATATATATATATATATCATTGCGAGTGCAAATGATATGTAGCCATCCACAACAGCCATCCAAAACAGCCACATTAATGTAAAAAGTTCTCTAAACTCTGAACCTCGCCTTTCACCTCGTTTCCCGTGCTCTTGCCGAGGCACAAGGGATGAAAGAACTTGGTCCCTGCTGGCAACAAATCCACGAAATCACGGCGCATTGTTACAGCTTTCCGTAGCTCCATTGACTTGTCCAAGACCTGGTGGCCAAGTGATCCACAGTATATACAAATATACAAATCACCTTCAGGAAAAGGGGGCCGAAATCAAAAGAAAAAAACGACTCAAGAATCGAGAATTGAATCATTTTGAACTGGGCATCTTTTAAAAAGAAATGGTCAAACCTTACCCTACATGTTGGATTAGTGGAAAAAAATCAAACACTACCTTTCATAGTTCACCATCTCAGTTGTTTCTATCCAAGTCCCGAAGCTGAGATGGCCTTGTCACCCATACGTTCCAGTTGCAAGCGGGTGAAATACCAAATCTTGGCCACTTTGTCTTGTGCCAAGTACTCATCAATGGATGCAAACCTCCTGGCGTCCAATAAAACCGGGTAGATAATATACTAATACCCCACCCCCCGAAGTTTAGCATAGCCCCTGAAAAAATGGTGGTTGGAAGACGATCCTTTCCTGAACTTTTCAGGGGCTACCTAGTATGTTAAACTTCCGGTGGAAGGGTAGGTCTTTTTTGGGGAGCTGTTCTTTTCCAGGTGCGACTTGTCAAAGTGCAAGAGCAGTTTGGATGCCGAATGTATTTTGAAATATGACATGTATCGTAAGCTGTAGAATGACTCCGCAAATGAATCCCCAAATATTACCACAATATTGTTAGAGAAGATTTCGACGTATCTAAATCTAAACGTATTCCAAAAGATCATACAGAGGTCATCAATCCCTATGTCTCCAGCCCAGAATTGACTTTGCCCGCTCCTCACAACATAACCTCTGGCCACCATACGATCTTCATACATCTTTGGGAGTGCCAATTCCACTGGGGCCACGAGATCCACGAAGACTTTGCGATAGATCCTGCCATTTTCAGGGATACCCTCCCTGAAACTAACAGCAGCTCGCACCTGAAAATGGATGCTTGGAAGACGATCGTTTCCTTTCAGGATGGCTTCCAGACAGGTGCCAACTGTTAGTTTTAGGGCGTGTATGATCCAACCAACGATGCTTCACTCTAACGTCGCCGCCTCAAGCCATCCACCTTGGAGTGCACTGTACGGCCATGAAAGAGGTCGCCCAGCAGGGCCAAGTGGATGCTTGAGGTGTCCCAACCTGCAGATGTTAGGATGTTAGGATTGATTGGCATTTACACTTACATGCCTGTGATTGATGTACTTAGGATGGCTTTTCATAGGGTCATTATATGTCGTTATAAGATTCAAAATCCACTGGATTTTGAGCTCCTGGTCTAGAGCCCTGATTTCTGCGTATGGTACCACAACAAGCCTCATTCACCCGTCACTTGGAGCGCCAAAACATGAAGAGCTG
Source organism: Breviolum minutum Mf 1.05b.01 (assembly GCA_000507305.1). Classification (NCBI taxonomy): domain Eukaryota; class Dinophyceae; order Suessiales; family Symbiodiniaceae; genus Breviolum; species Breviolum minutum. Next base: position 20,225 of record DF241176.1, read on the forward strand.
CCCGCATGCCATGCTTTTTTTCTGTGATATTTGCTTGAAATGTGAAAACCAACCAGTTTTTGTATCCCAAAATGGTAATTTACTAACCAGGGTCCAATGGCCTTTGATGGATCCAAACGACCTTTCCTGAAAAATCCACCGCCTTTGGTCTCAAGGAAGCTGAATTCATCTAACATCTCCTGCGTCCACAGATGAATCGTCTCTATCTGTGCACCCTTGACTCAAGCACTGATTGAAAGTTGAGTCGTTGGAAAAAAAATGCCAGCAAGACGAGGTAAATCTTCATCAATGTGGTTCCCATTAAAGTTTGTTTTTCAAAAAAAGAAAAAAGTCCTGCGATGGATGTTCGTGTCGTCCATCACCTGGCAAAGTGGGAGGACTCCCAAAGTTTAATGATGTTAATGATTGGGCCGCTGTATGTTGTTAGAACCTTCCTGTGATTCGGGTGGATCTGGTGGATCTCTTCCTGGCCCACCTGCATTGATGAAGGACGCCCTTGGAAAGCCTCGCTGCTTGCAGTACTTGGTGATGGCCTCTTCCAACCATCGGCAAACGCCTTCCACCTTCCAACCCAGCGGCAAACATTTGATGAAGTGAGTACCCTCCAGGGAACTAACATATCCCCCGACAAAGGCATGTTTGAAGATGACTTTACTTTTCCCAGGGTGAGATATGTTAGTTCCCTGGAGGGTATGTCAGTCTCTCAATCTATCTGTCGCTTGGTGATTGCTTTTTTTTGTGGAGCACCTTGGACCGGACAACGAACAGGCTCTGGCCAGTTGAATAGCCACACAACATCTTGATGGTGTCAGTGATGGTTTCGTTTTTCCTGAGCCGAAACATTAATGAACAAAATTCCGACGTATGATACATTACAACCAACATCATCCAACATCTACATGTTTCCTCCAAAAATCACAACACCTCATCAGCCATTTTTTCGGAAATTCCAGGCGTCTGAAATGAGGAGGTCTTGGCATCAAAGACATTGACCTTGAGACCATGGAACTCGGCAGCATTTCGAAAGGATTCCTTCGTTCGAGTAGAATCCTCCATGAAAATGGTGTACACGGCAGCCTGTGCGTTGACGAAAAACCATATGGATATCATATGGATCCATATGGACCTTTGAGGGCCACTTAGATATGGCTATGCAGCCAGATTTTTTGGGTGTATAACTTAATGACTCATTCAGGTCTCTTTAATGGGAAAGTTTCGTGGTGTTTGAAAACTCCAAAGCGTGCACTATGGTCAGAAACAACTTTGGACACAGCAGAAAACTTCATCTAGATACAACAATCTATAATACAAACTTCCTTCAACAGCGGTGCTGTTAAACAAACTCATCAATTTGAAGTCAGCCACTTGAAGTTGTCGATCAACATCGCAAGGTTTGCCACAGGGCACTTCTAATGCTATTGGATTAAGACACTAAGACATGTCACATCTGACTTTTAGTGAGGCACCTCACGATTCTGGAGTCGGAACTGGTCGAGGTTCTCCCCAGTGCGGATAGCTTCTTTCAGCTCTCCTGGTGGTACAAGACATCGCAAAGGTGCGGAATCCAGTTCATGACATGACTTCAAGCATCTTGAAACAACACAAAAAAATGAGAACATACTGATTATCAAATTATCTGTACTATTCCATTTTTTAAAAAAACACAAACATTCACAAAAAGCACTGCCAACTTGCAATGCCCATATCCTTTGATGGACAGTTTGCGTTCTGCCGAGCTTCGGGTTTTGTGGTAAACGTACCATTGCTCGTCCAAAGACAGGTCGTTCACGATAGCAATCTGAGCCGCGAAGTCAGCATGGTAATTCTGGAACCATGCTGGTTAAACGCAACGAAAGATGCGAATTGAATTCAATATGTGTGTAATTAGAATGAAAAATACTATCGGAACCTGTGTGATATTGATGTGACATTCCTATGCATGTGTTTACTGTATACTGTATATACCTGCTGTTTTGTAAAATCTAGTGAGTCAACAGTACATCTTCAAAATTCCTGAAGGGCTCCCAGGGGAGCCCTTGATGACGCAGGCATTCATCAACCAACCCCTCACCACCACTTTTCGGCAGCCAAGCTGCAGTTCGCCCCTGGAAGGGATGTTTCTTCACTACGCCACTCTGTTCCCGTTTCACCTGGTCCCCTGCCATTGCACTCTGTCCCAACAATCGCCCATTGAACCACTACAGCTGCGAATGATGACCACCAATCCACATCAACCCCTGGCACCATTGACATCAGGTGCTCCCCAAGTCTGAAGGGAATGTGATTCTCTCGTTGGTGGTTGAACCAAACCCTTTGAAAAAATATGCTCGTCAAAATGGGTTCATCTTCCCCATTTTAAGGGTGAAAATTAAAAAAATATTCGAAACCACCATCTAGTTCTGGTCATTTTGTGGATTCTTTGTCCCATTTTGACAGACGTGACAATTTGATGGAAGGCTTCTGGTTCATCATTCACCATGGATTCCTGTGGCTTCCTGTGGTTCACCGTTGGCTTGTCCCAAGCCTTGCAAATGCCTTCGGCACAACCACCAACCATCCTGGAGCTGAGGTCTCTTTCCCTCATGTTTCATCTTGACCTTCACCCTTTCACCTATGGAGATTCTGAACGCTCAAAGCCATCAAAAAATCTATCCCAATGGGCATTGCCTGGGAAGATCTCATGACATCCCCACTTAAAAACCTGCAGCTGGGGAATTTCTAAACTTCAGGGTCTCGGTCTCATCCATCTTCACATGACAACATTTTGCAGCCCAATGAAATTCTTGAAAAAACTGGTGGAATCTCATGGGAAATTCCATGCTGTCTGCCTCTCTCTCTTCTTCATCCATGCCGTTGCATGTCACATGGCTGTCATTTTGGCGTCCCCTGGTGCTCCTGCCCGTGCAGTTTCTGAGCTGAATCCCCAGAGCCAACAAGCGACTCTGCCACTCCGTCACTTCGCCCATACGCAGCACCTAGAGACAAAATGCACCCTGGATATGAGCGGTTTAGCCATGTTCCACAAACATCTTCACACATGGCTTGGTTTTTCATAGCACACATAATCCACAATGTGCCTGTCTCACTGTTTTCCCTTCAAGATGGTATTGCAAAAGAAGTCCGTATAGCACCACTTCCTCCTATATAATTGTGTTTTTTCAACCCTCTCTGTGTACAAGATGTTGGGACGCACTTTCCGCATGGCTCTTGCAACACACTGGCTGATCTACTATTGAAATCAAGAGTCTTTCCAAGACTCCCCCAAAACATCAACAAACTAAGCGACAATGCTTAGAAGCTGTTCCTGCTAAGCAAGTCTCGCAACCCCTGAGGCCGATGCCCTGCGCACTGCAGGGTTCTCCAAATCTACCTCTGTCACATCTGGGCGCAAAAAAAAACTCATCTTCTCCCATTGGGATCATCTACAAACTACAGGGGTTTGCATTAGCTACAGTATGTGATGTAGGGATAAAGTGTCACTAATATAGCACCGCAACCAACAACCACGCGGACGGTACAAGTGCTTTCAGCAAACCAAACCGTCGCGGACCTTGGTCATATCTTTGGACTCCAGGATCCTACGAAGCACCAGCGAAGCACCAGGATTGGGGCTGGCTATTCAGGATATTTACTTCAAACGGAAGATGCTAGTTCAACGATTCAACACCATACACATGTATATATATATATATATACACATATCACAAGCTCCCATCATTCTGAAAGGACCCAGATGTTTGCTGGTTTAGGGAAAAGAAAAAGTCAGATCGAATAATGATCAAAGCACACACAACAGGAAACATCAAGAAACACCTTACATCAACTAACAGTATATAAACCATTATTCTATAAACCATACCCCCTTGCCATTTCTTCATCAGTAGATGTGACATCCCCATGAAGCTCCTCTTGAGCTCATCCCAGGAGGTGCCATGGGCTTCGGCGAACCTTGGGGGTTTTGGATCCAAAATCATAAGACTCGCAATGTAAGAAATCCAAACAAAACATACACTGATACGGATTGATGATTGATGATTGATGATTCATGATTCATGATTCATGATTGATTATATTTGATTATCACGCTATGTGTAGTGTTGGTACCTTTATTGTTGTGCTACATGAGACCGAGCTCTTCAAAAACATGCGGTCAAGGCTCATTTTCATCAAGGGAATGGCATACTGCCGAATTGGCACTCCCTCAAGGCGTTCCTTATTGGACAGGAGTTTGCGCCGGCACGGCTGTATCGTTAAACGTGCCATCTTCAACCCTAAGGAATGTACCATGGTCAGTACCTGGCAAACATACTCAAGTGACTCAAGTCAGCCCAATGTTTTACAACAACTTCATGGGTCAGCTGTGGCATGTCGCCATGCTCATGATGCTCATGATCCTGCCTTGGTCGAACAAAGGCTACCACTTTCCGGACATGAAGGATGAGCCCGATCTATCCTCAGATCATGGGACAAAAATCGATCAAATGCAAGACTTTCACGGTCATTAACCTGCCTTTTACAATTGGACTTTAACTGCCCTCCAAGAAAAAAGTTGCCTCTGAGTCCTCTTCCTTTGAGGGGTGCTAAACTTTGACTGTCGGTTTTTGGGATGTCGTGGAAGCTGTTTCCACATGGCCAAGGCGGAGGTGTTACCCAACTGGGCCATACGGCGGAAGAGGGATGTCAATCTGACGCCCAAATTTCGGCCTCGAAATGGCCGAAGCTAAGAAACTCCAAAATATAAGAAAATTGCAGGTCAAGCAAGCTCCAACATTGCTCCAACATGTTGCGTTCCAATTTTGTTTGTTTCTTCTCAACTTCATCCTACAGTAAATGTTCTGAAGTTCAAGGAAGCTTGACAGCAAGATTGTCAGTCACTGAGGGAAAAAAACTGGGCCCTGGCAGAACTTGATCAGCCACCTCTCGCATCACTTCAGCCTCGGCACAATTTCCCCGTTCTTGGTAGGTAGACTCAAAACACCCATGGAGGAAGGACCCAGTCAGTTCAAATACGTTCAGATCATTATAAACACTTCGCGACACTACTGAGCACATGCTTTTGGTGTGCACCGACTCGAGGTTGAAATCACTTATGCTTTATATAAGGCAGCTTGAGAAGCAGCCAGTCATCATGTCGAGCTGACTATCTTGCCACTGTGGGGTTTGTTGCAGTGATTGCCCCTCAAAACTTCAAAGTTTTATCATTTGTACATCCAGTCTCTTCCAAGCTAGCAAATCTTACTAACAAGTGAGGCTACTTCTTGCCAACAGAATTCCACAAGACACCCAGCAACAACCAAACCCTTTGAACCTCAGCAGTGAAGTCAAATTCCTGTCTGAACTGCTCCTGCAGCCCCAAAAAATTGACACGTCGTGGAACGCAACCGGTAATTCAAAGATTGCCAAAGTATGCACCAAAATGCAAACAACCCAACAAGCAAATGCATACGGGAAAATGCTGTCAACAAGTGCACTGGAAGATGCAGTCAACAAGTGCATCCGGATCCTTCCCAAGATGTTTTTCAAACTCCTAGGTGCGCAACTGACCAACAAATTATGGACAAGATTCCCACCAGATTCCCACCTGCATCGTCGCAAAAATCTCCTTCACCTGGCTTCCCATGCCCAGCAACTGCAGTGCAAAGGATACCGTGGCCACCTAAGCAAACGAAGCGCACCGCTGCAGCATTCCATGGAGGTCGGGCTTTCAAAGTTGTCAGAATTTCTTTGGCAACCAACCTCGATGTCAACAAATAAAATTAAAAGAGTGCATAGGCCTACCTTGACTGACTCCATAGTCACAATATTAAGCATAAACATTCTTGTCCAATCAGTTTCCAAACATGCAAATGTTCAAAAGCTGCGGCCCCAAAAGTGCTATTTGCTTGATGGCTTTCTGGCTTTACATTTTTCTATATTTCCTCCGCTTCAGCCAGATGTCCATAAATACTGGGACTCCCTGACATCCATGTGAAAAAAACGTTCAACGTCAGGAAATTGAACCTTCACCGCTACCTGCCAAGCGATTTTTGAAGTGTGCTGTGCCGAGCCTTTCCATCAAGCCCTTGACGCTACATTGGAGGGGGGACATATCGGTACACGCAGGGCAACAGTCATGAGATGAGATCAACAACAGTGAACCAAATCTTGATTAACAAATAGCAAGTCAGTAGGGTCAATGAAACAAAGGAAATAGTGAGTGGCTTCAATCCCCATGATAGACTCTCGCATGTTGCCAGCTGATGGCAATAAGCCATTGTCATGCAGTAATGCCAAATGGCTCAAATTCTGCACACACCGTTAACTGCAGGTCTGAATTATCATAGATGTCAA
>DF241176.1:27004-44784 GCA_000507305.1 Breviolum minutum Mf 1.05b.01
TTGCATTTTTGTTTGCGTTTTCTTTGGCATTTGAAGCTTGTCTGCGGGTAACAGCTATCTTTTTTGCATTTGCCGTTTCTTTTTTGCATTTGCATTTTTGTGTCTTTGTGTTTTTCTTTTGCATTTGAAGCTTGTGTGTGGACAAAATGTCTCATCTTTTTGACTTTTACTTACAGCTAGTGTATGGTTATTGGAATTTATTAAGGTACTATTTTGGTTGCCTGTCACTAGTGACTAAAAACCAACCATTAGCAATTGTTTGCAGCTACTTTTTTAGGGCATTGGCAGCTATTTTTTTTGCAATTGCAGTTTCTTTTTTGCAGTTGCATTTTTGTTTGCGTTTTCTTTGGCATTTGAAGCTTGTCTGCGGGTAACAGCTATCTTTTTTGCATTTGCCGTTTCTTTTTTGCATTTGCATTTTTGTGTCTTTGTGTTATTCTTTTGCATTTGAAGCTTGTGTGTGGATAAAATGTCTCATCTTTTTGACTTTTACTTACAGCTAGTGTATGGTTATTGGAATTTATTAAGGTACTATTTTGGTTGCCTGTCACTAGTAACTAAAAACCAACTATTAGCAATTATTTGCAGCTATACGGTTTTATGTTGAGTACTTTGATTTCTGAAGTTTTTGCAAAACAAGAGACGGGTCTGGAACTGTGTTCTGAAGAAGACAGTGAAGAAAGGTTTGAAAAAGCGGTACTTGTGAAGAAGTGGATGGATCAAGGTTGGCATGTGAAACTGGCAAATGTGCAGCCTGTGTGCATGAATCCGCGGCCATTTCTAGGGTTTGTGAAGTGTCGTTTTTCTCAAAACTTAGACGTGACTTGTTGCTGTCAGGTTCGAACGCGCGAACATGCGAGCAGAATTGCAACTCTTCAATTGCGGCCCGGGCTAGTACGAGCCCTAGCGATGTTGATGGGGAGCTGTCTGCGCGAGGTTTGGAGGGCCCCACAAGTAGCTCCACGTCCACACCCAAATCAGGTGACACCACCTCTAGGAAGCGTGCTGGAGTTGGGTTGCTTGCTGAAGGGGTTGGGCTGTGTTTGGGGTTGCAATGCCGGGGCTGCGAGCGTGAGCATGACAGCAATGTGCACAGCAGCAGAAGACTTAGTATCACAGATGTCGCAACGTGTTAGCTAGGTGCGATCCACAGTCACTACGTTATTGAATGATCCGTGGAGCTAGTTTTTTTTTGCAGTTGCAACTATTTTTTTGGAATCATTTGCACCTATATTTTTTGCATTTGCCGTTTCTTTTTTGCATTTGGCATTTGAAGCTTGTGTGCGGATAAAATGTCCCAATTTTTTTGTCTTTTATTCACAGCTAGTGTATGGTTATTAGAATTTATTTGGTACTATTTTGGTTGCCTGTCACTAGTAACTAAAAACCAACTATTAGCAATCATTTGCAGCTAGTTGTTTGGAGCATTTGAAACTCTTTCTGGAGAACTTCAAAAAACAGATTGCAATTGGTGAGATCCAAAATCCCACACTGAAAATTTCCAGACAATCAGCAAATATCAGTAGATTTTGAGAGAATCATTTGCGGCTATCCTTTTGGAGCATTTGTAGCTCTTTCGGAAAAATTTCGATATAGAGTTCGGCACTGCATGGCACTGCAACACTCATTGCAACCAATATGTAAGCCACGTTCATGTTTGGATCAAGCATTAATCACGCCTCCTTTTGATCACTTTGTTTGATGGGCAGCAGAATGGAGATGGTATTTGAGTTTGTGATTCTTTGTAGTTTTGCGCTTGGTTGCCTGGCTGGTGGGTTGGCTGTTGGACTATGGCGCTGCTGTCGGGGAGAGCCAGCGATGCCCAAGGGTTCGTGCCACGTGCCTGAAAGTGTGCGCAAGAGTGTATGCGATATGCCCAGCAGTGCAAACGATATGCCCTGCAGTGCAAGCGATATGCCCAGCGGTACAAGCGATATGTCACTGCTTCACCTGAAAGCTGTGTACATAAGTCGCCAGGGGAAGAAATTCCATATCCGAGACGCTTGTTTGAAACACAAATTGGAGCGATATGGGCCATGCTTGCATTGCATGAAGGATCTTGCATTGCACATGCGCAAAAGTGACTAGAGTAATCTAGATTCTAGAGCCTACAAAACGGATCAAAGAAAAAAGTTGTGCGCAGATTTTTTTCGAGGTTGGACTCATGCAGTTCCTGTTTCAAAAGCATCCAAACATGTTTGAATTCTTTTTTTGAAGCTCCCTGACAAAAGGTCCTGCAATTGAGGAGGGGGGGGTAGGGCGGCGCAGAAAACCTGAAAACAATATCGGGATACCGGAACTGCATCATGTATCGTTCAAATATTAAATCGTGGCATAAGAACAGAAGAAAAGAACACGAGTGGAGGGGCTTTGCATTTTGCTCTCAGCTGCAACAGCAGACTCTACGCCGGCGAATTGATCAAAGGGACTCCCAGCAAGAATAGCTGCTAATGAACACATTGCGGACATGACACATCATGCAAAATAAAGAGGATTCAACATGTCGCCAACGATCTGTCAGTGGACCAGTGATGTCGGGCGCCAATATCTCGTGATTGCCAATTATGGACAATTTGAGGCTATTTGAAGGCCTCTTGGTGGCAAAGGGTATCAGAACAACATTGCTAGATTTATTGGATCCATATCATTCAAGGAGTGCCATACATCTCCGCAGCTGTTTTGTTTATGCGTGGGTAGTTGAGGTGTTCACGAATCAGAAAGTTGAAACGTGCAACTGGTGTTTGAACATGGCAATTCATGAACAAGACTGGCATGTTTTTCTCTCATTATTGAACTGCGCCCTCCCAGCGTCGTAATGACGTCTATGAAATCTTGCTCCAGTGTGTCAATGGCCAGTGGCACTGCTTCTGATGCTGCGCCCTGGACCACATGGACATCCGAAAGCAGCCCTTGCAGTACTGAGCCCTTGAAGGACCAAGTTTTAGGAAGTGAATGTTTCAGGCACAAATGATATAATATCAAACAAAAGTTGCCGAAGGACTTTGATGCACCCTCCATCTCACTGTGACAGGTGCATGGTAGGCTTCCATACGTTTTTGCAATTAGCACCAAATAGTTGCTAAGGGAACTTATCTACAGTGCCGCAACTAGCGCCTGTGCGGAATCCAGGACATTCAGGTGGATCAAACTATGTTGGCTAAATCTGGCAGAGTGATTCAGCTTGCATGGCAGAAGCTCTGTTCAATTGTACCAAGAAGAACTTTGGAGGCGACTGCACCAAGACTGGGGTAACAAACATGCAAATTCAGTAGTCATGGTGCCTACAGAAGCTCACAGAACATAAAAGTCCCATGTTGGCATTTAGGATTTGGTAGGACACATGTGTGCACTCAGAGAATTTGACCCTCGCCAGGAATCTATGCTCTTTAGCGCCAGAAAGGTCAGCAGCGCATGCACAGGAGCTCTGACGAGCGATATGGCTTTGTCAGTCATTCAGAAGACTATCAATGAGTCAAACCGATGCAGGAAGATTGCAGAATTCAATCTGGTTAGTGTTCATGAAACTTGTTTCGAAAAGGGCTACGCACTTTTGGTTTTCATGTCCCAACAAATAAAAAAGACATATTTGTTTTGGATGGTATTTGCAGCTAGTTGCACATACTAGGTACATATCACAACATGTAATGTTTTTCTTTCGGACATGTCATCAAGATGAGGAAACTGACAGAACATGTCAACAAGTGATCAGAGACAATTTGGAGTGGTGCAAGCTGGTCACGGGGCACTGCACAGCATCTCCTTGTATGTTTGAACACGTAGAAGGATGCATCCCTGCCGGGGTACTGAATGATGAGGATTCATTTATGCAGATGTTTCACAAGGTGAACAGATGTCCTTTAAAGACACACCAGACTTGTCTCACACACGGCAACTCTTGCCCAATCTCTGGGAAGGCCGCCGAGGTTGATTTTGATGTGGCTGGACTTCCATGTTGGGATTACTCCAACGCAGGTAAGCGTAGAAGGGAGAATGGTGTCACCAAGAAAGTCTTCCTCTCCTACGCGAAACGTCATGTTCAGCAACAAACTCCTCTCCTGATTATCGAAAACGTCAAGGCCAGATTGTTGGAAACAATTTCAGAACCTCCAAAAACTGGGACTTGAAGAACTGACTGATCTAGAATTAAACGGCTTCAATCTTGGAGTAGGGAAGACATTCGCATATATTTGCATCTATTAGATGCTGTTAACATGTGTCAACCAAACATTTTGTTCATTGTGTTCTAATGGTGGCTTTCTCAGGGGCTTCGCCTTGAAATGATTCGCTTCCTCTTCTGCGTGCACTACCACATGCACACTTTAGTTTGTGGGGCAGAGGACAGTGGCCATGACGGCACCACACGCAGCAGGCTGTACATCATTCTAGCACATCGCTTGAAGACAGAGAAGATTGGCGATCCCCATTCCTTGTACCGTGAAGTTTGCAGGGAAATCCGCCGCTATGTGCACACAACCCCCTGCTGATTACCTCATCGCGCCAAAATCTGAAATTATGCAGGAAATTCAGGACTTGGTGATATCGCGTCGCAGACCAGGAAAAGTGACCGTAGCTAGGCTGCGTTACTCTTGGCCTGTCAATAATGTCAAGATTTTTTTCAGATGTTTTACCCTAGGTATTTTGGAGGTGTTGATAATCAAGAATAGCATCTAATACTCTTTAGCCATGCAAAGAATCTTTCTTTTCATTGTCCAGCAGCCGACCCGTACTACGTTAAGATTTGGGAGTGCCGTGCCAGTGTAGATTACAGCGAGGACAGACCCAGAGCCCCAATGGCATAGGAAGGATGGTTTGGATTTTGCATTTGAAGGGTTTTGGATTTGATTTTGTATTTCTGATTGGGAACTTTGGAGTTCAGGTTTTTGGCTGCTGGGTTTTGGATTTTCAAAGGATGATTTGGCATTTAGGGCTTCGGATTTTGGATTTCTCATTTCAGAGTTCAAATTTACAGCAGATTTGGGAGTTTGGATTTTGGATTTCATATTTTAGACTTCGGCTTTTTGATTTTGGATTTTTGGACTTGAGATTGTCGCTTTGGATTTTTCATTTTGGATTTTGGATTTCAGATTTCAGTCTTTGGATTTTGGATTTCAATGCTGGCTTTTGGGATTTGGATTTCAGATTTTTTGTAGTCTGCAAAAATGCAGCAGGGTCGACGTTGGCCTAGGATAAATTCTTTTCCCCTCCGTCTCGGGTCAGCACATATTTTTCACGTGCACATCCTGATGCAAGTTGAGGATGGCGATTACAGTGCTTACGATCACATTCTGAACCACCGAGAGAAGCGTTGTTTGGAGGGAGCGGAAGAGGAATACAGAAAGCGCTACAGGGTGAGCCCAAACGCAGATCAGAATTTGGTGGTTTATTTAGGTGATAACTTCAGGAACAGGAAGACCTGGAGTGGAACTTCTGGGCGAATCCCAACCTTTAGGACTGGAGGCGGTTTAATGTGGTGGTTTGCAGCTGCGCGTCCAATGACCCAACGTGAACGTTTAGCCACATTAGCCTTTCCAGTGACAGCTTCAGCAGCCACTGCCATGGGAGTTCCGGAACTTCCTGTCCGAGATAGGAAGAGAGCAGCTTCCATTGCAGGCAACTCAATGAATTTTGCCACTGTGGCAATCGTACAGCTGGTTGCTCTGGCATCCTTTAGGAAAATCAATTAACGTTGCAAAATGCACACAGACTTCAGTCACCCAAGGCTCTGATCTGCTGTCCTAGCCACAAACAGATGCCCATTGACCGCTGATCAGGGTGATGGGACGGGACATCAGAAAAGTCAAGAATCAACAGCAGAGATTGAGACAGGATCATTGATTATGCTACTAGCATCTAACAGATGCAAATAGATCTCTTCTGAAACATTCGGTTTGTTTCTGTATTTGCGTTGAAACATTGATTCCTGGTGTTGTGATTTTCGTTTTAGCACTGGTTTGCGATGTGCAGCCACACAGGTTTACAGCAAATTGAATTTCCGGGCTACGGCTACTTTGTTCGTAGTTCATGGCAGACATCAAGGTTGCGAAAAGGCCTGCACAGAGAAGGGCCAGCACCAGCAAGCCTGCTGTTCCTACCCCTCCGATGCCTTTGAAGGACAAGCCGGCCAAATCCATCCAGAAGTGGTTGCATCATGTGGAGCCCGCCTACGCCGGTAAGGAAGTGACAAAGGACCTGGATTTAAACTCTCTACTGGTTCTGGCAGCTTTTATGTTGGGGTGGCACCCATTAGATCCACCGCCAGGGTGCCTTGTCCAAACTTCAAGTTCATGCACTCAAACTTTTGTTGCAGACTCTGATCCACATGCATGAACGCAGATTTTTGAACAATAGTTTTTGCAAGCAATACCTGGGTCAGTTTCTACTATATATTTACATATTGAAAACACATATCACTTCATCTGCCCAGGCAGACTGACAAAGAGATTCAAGAGGCTGCTGGGCATTGGTTTCAATCGTTCTTTTCGGATTTTTCGGATTTTTTTTGTTGGGGGGTCGTTCAGATACCAGCGTTGTAGCATGCGGCTCAGCAGAATTAGTTTTCCTGAGGCGGCTGTGACTGAATACATGAAACGCGGATGTCCTCTTTCCAGAACGGCTTGGGGAATTTCACAGGTTAGCAAATTCATGCGCGTCTACATGGTCAACAAATCGCGGTGCTCTGATATTGGAGCTTATGGATACTTCTTTGTCAAGGGTAGCCATGCCCGTCCCGCTCCGATGCCAGAGTTTATCAGCGTGCAAGAGCTTCAAGCGCAGAAGGATGCATCGATTCCCCAGAAACCTATTCCCAAGGTGAAGAAAGCAAGAGTGCTGGTGAAGGAGATGGGGTTGGGGATTTATGAGTGCAAAGGGTGGGAGTCAGATGTGATCAGGTATTGTCAAAATACTTGAAGCATGAATTCTGCCAATGGATGCTAATTGATGCTATTTGCAGGCACCATACCTTACAGAATTTAGCCCGTCCACCTTTGACTAGCTTTCCTGCAAAGGAGGTTGAGGTGGAGTTTCACAACGATGTGCACCCTGAAGATCTGGAGGAACTTGAGGAAGCACCAAAGGATGGATATGAAATAACCCTGCTTTCCCCGGCGGAAGACAACTTGGTGGTGCTGACACATGCTGATTCTCCACATCTTGCTCTTCAGCAGGGGCCTTTGTTTTCATGTCGCTGTCATGTGGCGAGGTGTATGTGTATCAGACAACTAATTAGTCACCTTCATTTTTTATTTCATTACAGCCTTCTGGAAACAGCAGATAGCTAACATAGCAATGATGAACTCTTGGACTGCAATGCCTTGTGTACGGCAAGATTTTCTGACATTCAATCTCTAAAGATTTTCACTGCGGGGTTACTGCATGCGGTTTTCCAGCATTCAAGGTGGAAAAGAAGCGCACCAGAACAAGATTGGGACGTCTATCCATCAGTTGATGGGCAAACGGTTTGGAGTGGGGAAGAGGAACGTGTGCCTGTGTACTGCTACCAGCTCCTGGAAGCAGTGATGGCTGAACAGAAACGCGAGTTTTCCAAGGAGACCATGGACAGTTGCAAACGCAAAAGAACTGAAGCCACGATGTCAGAGTCGGAGGCATTGGTTGAGGGGATTGTATACGGTGCCTTTTGATGGAAATAATACATCGGTGTGAAAAATATACCATCAAGACATTTGCAAATTCTGGTCCATGTAGATCAGGATTGGGAGGAGAGTTCATTGAAGGCCAACAGATTCATAAATAAGCATGACACTATTAACGACTATTAAATGCAAGTAGCAATCCTGTTGCTTTTCAATTGAAATGTTTTGATATATGATATAGACAAACATATTGAATTTGTTTGCTGTTATTTTCTCGACAGGCAGAGGAAGCATCGGACAATGAAAGTGGAGGTGACCAGAAAGCCTACAGCATCCCTGAGTCTGGTTTTGACCTCATCACTCCTGATCAGAAAGTCTTTCTGCATTATTGTGAGGATCCGCATTATGGATGGGTGCTCGCTCGCCCGCAAGATGGCATGTGTGTTTACGTGGGTGACAAATATTCTGACCCTATCCTTCAGGTGGTTCCACATCCGTCAGGCAATGGGAACGCCATCATTGTGGACAGCCAGGACCGGAAAGAGGGCACAAGAAGCAGATACACTCAGGACCTTCTTCGTTCATCTCGTGCTATCAGCATTGCTCAACTATCAGGTGAACTTGTGAACGTTTGCCACGAGTGCAGGGCTTAAGTGAGAAGTAGGGCTGGGGATCTCGTTTGGATTTATCATCTTGCACTCACAGAACTGTGAAGATATGGTATTGCTTCGTTTTGATTGATGCAGCACGCAACAACCCATTTGAAAAGTAAATATTGTATGATATCGGTACTTTTTGCATGTTGGAGGTGATGTTTGTTACGCGCTCAGTCCCTATCTGCACACGTTCCACTCAGGCTTCAGTCAGAGTGGCAAGTCCCTGTCAAGAAGAGAAGGCCAAAGAGGGCGTGCTAGAGGCAGTATGACCCATGTTTTGAAACTTGGCCAGCGTGTGCCACCACCTTGTTTTTGCAGTGTGCTTGGAGCAGTCTGACCACATGATTCTCCACAGAAACACGATTTATATACACATGTGTCTCAATTAGCATCTATTACTAGCTAATCAGATGTGCATTGGACACAAGGCTCAATCTTCTGGTTTGTAATTATTTTGGGTGTCAGACTTGGCTCATACTGTGCATCAGCTGGTACATACACCCTGGACGAGAAACTTGCAGCGTAAAATTGTTGTGTGATTGCGCAGGAAGGTTTGCACGAATGGAGTTTTGCAAGATTCCAGGGGTTGATCTTTCTCAGACGTAGCATTCACTGCATTTTTTTGCCTTTGATCCAGAGCGGCCTGTTTACACCTGACACAACGTCCAAATGTTGCGCTTATGTGTATGGGCTCTTTTGTAGCGATTGTTGTGCAATTTCACGCGATATTGCTTCATCTCTCCTGTAATCGCATTCCATCCATCATGCCGAAACCGGAAAAAGCAGAGCGCCCACGTGTTGCTTTGGTTGCTAGCCGTGCAGTGTGTGAGGTGCANACTGCCGCTCCTCCCGTTCCGTTTCTTGGGTCATGTTTTACAGCGCAGTTTTGGTGTCAATAGCTGTTCTTTTGTGCGTGGGTACAGTGCATGCTATATTTACACGTGTGCCTCCCAACATCTCCCGAACAGATTTTGCAACACAAAGGTTTCCTGGTATGGATGCAGCGCCAACAGAATCCAAGAGTGTAAAGAAGCCACCTAGCACAGCGTCTGCAAAAGCGGCTGCTGCAAAGAAACCCCCTGGGGGTGGCAAGAAGATTAAGGAGCCAAGTGAGAGCGGCCCACGAACCGTCACATGCAAACGCTACTCACAAAAGTTGTTGCGTGATATCCCGGTGTGTCACCTGCAGCAATGGCTGGAAGCTGCTGACTCTGTCTATGCCAATTCCAGTGTCACGAAGACCCTCGACAAGAAGGATCTCCTTACCTTGCTCTCCTTCATGCTTGGATGGAATCCTACTTCGGAGCCAATTGCGTCTTGAACTTAGAGTTTTTGTATTGTCCTGACTCCATCCAGTTCACACGAGATACAAATGCCAGAGGTGCAAAGATTTTGTAGCTTGTCCAATTCTGCTGCAAATAGAAGCTATTAAGATGTATGAATTTCAAACACCCATGCAGTGGATTGAAAGTTGCAACAGTCCGGGTCTATTTCGAAGTCTGGTGTCCACCTATGCTTGTTCTCCCGCAAAAAGACCTGCATGGTCAATCTCTTAGGCGTCAACCTGAAAAGATGCTGAAGGTGACTTGCTGGCATTTCATCGGGATGATGATTGAACAGATTTTGAGCTCCAGCATTTCTGAAGTTGGTAAGTCTCATGCACAACCGCCGCATTGGTTTACTACTCGCTGTGTAATTTATGTTGTTAGGTATTATTTGCAAACTTTTGTACACTGGCTTTATTCATTAGATAGTTCAGCTGAATTCAGAAGATGATGTATAATCCAGCAAAGTGACACCCAAGACCAATGTCAAGGTAGTAGACACTATTTGTTGCTAATTGCAGATTTGAAATGAATCAATCATCTAATGATGATCTTTCTGCGCCTGGAAAATCTCACATATCTCACTGTTTTCTTGCATTAAGGTGGTGAAAGCCGAGTACCTTCGCAGGGGCCGTCCGTTGCGGAAGACGAAATGGACCATTGATGAGGTGAAAAGGTTCATGGCAGTGCACGCTTCCAATTGCAATCAGGACGATCTTGGGGCTCATGCCAAGTTTTTTGACGATGCTCCTTCAGATGGCAAGTCTCCAATGCCCTCCTTCGTGCTAGAAGCTGAGGCGGAAGAAGCTTCTGAAGTGCCTTGACGTTGTTACGACTTGGCTGAACTTACCTTTCACCACTGACAAGACAACAGGATTCAGATGACGTCTGTACACAATCAAAGTATTGGCAAATTGATTCCAATTAACAGCAAATAGCTACAATCAACAGAAGATAGTATGGTAGCTCAACTGGAGATTAGTGTTGTATTTTTTTGGAGTGAAGCAGTCTCGATTTGCAGATTGTTTGCAAAAAGTGTATCCCCTGACGTTAATGTGTCTGGATGGAGCTCTGTTTCAATTCTGGGAACCTGTGCGCATGCTTTGCGCCACATCGAGGCAGAACCCCATGGCACCCTTCAGGGAGACCTTGCGCTGGATATTGAAGAGTTTCCCAAGTCAGGCTACGATGGAAAGGTGACCGGCCGATATTACACGATGACACATCCGGACCTGCCTCCGAACTTTCATGTCCAGCTCTTTAGCTGCAGTTTTTAACACAAGGTGAGAGCGCATTCACAGATTGCATATGATTGTGTGATTTTCTTCAAAGATCATTCAGAACACATTGGCATTGACAAAGTTCTAGCTTTGGGGGTACACTTTTGCGCTTGTGAAAAAACATTTATTTTTAGCACCGGCACTGTAAATCAAGGATTGCTCTCGCAGACAGCGATGAAGAGATGGAGATTTACTGCTCCAATGATGGGGACACGATCTGGAACGGGCGAGAGGACAGACGTTTTGATTGAATCATTTTGCGGGTTGCTTGCACACTTTCCAAGCTGGTTCATGATTGTCATCACAATCACCACCATCATGCTGCCATTGCTGATCCGGCAGACCGTGTGAGGAGGAACAGCCCGAGTATATACACCGTATCTTCGAGAAGGCGCAGCAGGAGGCCAAACTTGCTCGAGACGCGAAGGAGAAGGAGGAGAGCCATACGGACCGAGTATCGTACCAAGTTTCATGCCCACAGAGGTTCGAAGAAATAGGATAGCAAGGTTGGTTCAAATTAAAAACAAACACAAAATACAATTTGCAGCGACCCTTAAATACTCTTAAATTGTCGGCTAGGACCTGCCACCCATTGCAGACATTCCCCGAGATGGCAAAGAAGTGCTGCCTGAACGTACCACGCAGACGCAAGCAGTTGCATACCGCATGCCAGCCACTTTTCTGCATTGGTGGCATACAACTTGTTGGTATAACACTTGATTCTTATTAAGTGCTATTTCAAATTCAGGCTGGCATTGCTTCCCAAACTAGTGGAACGCCTGTGTTGTTCTTGTCGAGATCAGACTGTTCATGAAAAGTTGTGGGGTCGGGTTGCGGCGGTGACACTGATGATGATGGTTGTCAAAGTTACGTTGGTTTACCAAAGGCAGATTTTCAGAAAGAAGTGTCTGACTGAATTAGTTCGAATCGTAAAGTCATAAGCTCTATTTCTATCTATTTGTATCTAATAGAATCTCATCGGTCAATCAATTGTGTTTCTCTCCTACAGACCATCCTTCCCATTGCATGTTTGAGCTTCTCTTGATGAGTGAAATGCTTGCTGGCTTTGCAGGAGGCTGGAGCTGCTGACTCATCATCCGAAGAGCAGGAGCAGGAGACTTCGATGCAAAGGGCAAAAGAGGAAGAGGATGCGATGGTCCAGCTCCCTGTTGAATCGCGAGTAATTCTTTTTGAAGACAGCGAGAGCAAGGTGTGGTACTTGCTACGTCCATTCGACAATATGATGGTGAAGCTGAAGATTCATGATCCTGTTGCCTTGGTGATCCAGCAGAATGACCAATCATTGGTGGTGATTGACTCTGACAGCCGCGATCCCGATACGAAAAGCGCATATGCGCATCAGTTGCTGGCTAGCCGGAAGGCCATGGCAGCTACAGATGAAGCGCTTGAAGTATGCAAGGAGTGCCTTCGCATCAACTATATATATAGGGATTTGGCTTTTTAACTTTGGAAACTCATTGTGCAGATGTAGAGTGGCCACTAACAAACCCCACAAGAGTGCTTGTAGCAGCCATGGATGAGTTTATATTAGGATGTATTAGTATCTATTAGCAAGCATACATTTTGAGCTTCGCTAAGCTGCCAATGTGCAACCCAACCAACAGAATAGATTATGGACAAAATTATGCAAAATGCATATCCTAGCTTTCGTTGTTTTGTTCTTAGTTGTTGATCAGGTTGTCATCCAGCCCATTCACCAGCCCCACTACTCACCTACACAGATGAATTTTCCATGGTTGCTAGGTTTCAGCAGAAGTGGGGACTCCCCGACCCGGTGAAGAAGCGTCATCATGGAACTGAAAACAGTCCCTTGAAATCCAAATATCAGAAAGTGGACTCGCCACCGAAAGCTGTGCCAAAAGCGAACACCGCAGCTGCAGAGGCAACCCAGGCTCCGGAGGACGCCAACATGAAGGACGGCGAGATGGAGCAGAAGCCGAAAGATGCAGAAGAATTGCAAGGCGAAGATGTTGCGCAAGACGGCGAAAAGGATGAGGCACCGGCTGAGGTTGAAGAACCTGTCAGCTAGATTGCTAATGATGCTCGAGGACAGTCTGTGCCATTTCTGCTTGGAAGGCCTTGCATGTCAACCTGAACCAGTACTTGTGTTTCCAACCATGCTTCTCATGTTTCAGAATGGCCATTCCAAAATCTTTCCATGAGAGTGGGCAGGGTACAAACGAGCATTCATGCAGGCAATCTTTTGTTCTTGAAGTGCAGGCTAGGTGGAACGCTGCAGGATTTCTGAAGGTTGTATTGACATTTTTCATATACATAATTTTGATCTACCTGTGGGCCCACCATGGTCTGCACGTCCGACTTGAGTCATGATGATACATGCTTGGAGCTGCCTTCACAGTAATGGATCCACATAAAGTTCATAAAAGTCCAAACCTGCCAAATTGATTCCAGAAAGAAGAATAATAGATACTAATAGCATCTAATGCCAAAAGCAAGGGTCTCTATGTCAATTGGGATATTGTTTCGTGTTACTGAATTTTGCTTTGAATTTGTGAGGATGGCAACCAAGCAAGTTACTCACATTTTGCCAGGTTGCATGGGCTGTCACTAAAGGAAAAACTTAGCTTTCTGAAAGTTTCTGTCATCTGCGTACTTGGCTTACCATTTCGTTCTGTTGCAGGTTCAGGGATCCTTTTGGGGGTGACAGGCCCATGTCAACCGATGCCGACCATTTGATTTCTTCGAATCATGATCAACAAGTGGACAAGATGCACCAGATGACATCAGCTATGACCAGCAGAAAAATGCAGCAAATATTGTCTTCCAGTGTTTTGAACAACTCCAACTTGAAAATTGATTTGGATTCCAGAGTTTGGATTTCGGATTTGTCGATTTTGCAAAAGATATACCCAGCTGACTAGGGTTGGCGGGCTACTCGGAAATTGGCAATCGCAGTGTATTTGCAAGTATTTGCAATACGATTTATTATTCACTCATTTTTCGTCTGTCAGGTACTTGGATGAATTTTATATGCCTTATCTCTCTTGTTTCCTCAGGTTTTCTCCAGCACAGCCATTTCCTTTCTCTCAAGAGAAAGGCCAACAAGGACGGTGAGCGCCACAATTCTGTGGCAACTTTTGCTGTTCACCATGTTGATGCGGCGAGCGGAGTTTATGGTTGCTCCAAACATCATTCCTATGCGTGAGGATGATATTGTGTTTCTGGGCCTGTTTGCTGCCATGGGAAAAGTGAGAAAGAAATTGTAGAGAGTTGAGTTGACTTGTCAGTTTGGCAACGGCGTTCTTAGGTGGCCTGGGATGACAGAGGTACTGCCTCTTGGTGGTGAAAGACATGGAGACAGAGCCAAAACCCTCGAAGCCAAACAGCGGTCGGTATATAATCCCTGCGTAAAGATTATCAAAAAGAAATTCTTGCAGAACAGAATTGGAGATGTGCCGCTCTACTACCGTCGAGGGTGGCTGCGGCATGCTGAGCCCGAGTTTGCGAGTATGTCTTACACTTCGTGCCTGACTGAAGATGAGATTGCAAACATGGTGGGATTCATGCTGGGATGGACTCCAGATGACAATCTTCCAAGGACAGGTGTTAATGGTGTTTTAGTTAGTTGCTAATAATAGCTAGTTGCAATATTGCATATACCTGTTTGGATAGATTGATGCTTTCCATAGGAACATGTATTGAGATTCCCGTTGGAGGAAAGATGATGCTGGCATGAGAAAGGTGTCTCGCTTTGCAGAATCCGTTTTTTTTCATTTGGCCTCCTTGTGGAAATGAAAAATGATTTGAAGAAACCACAATCATGAATCTGTTTGGCAAGAGCCAATGCTGCAACAGGCTGCAAAATGCGAATATTTACGACGTGGACGACCTTTGCAGCTGGCCCGATGGACAATAACGGAAATTACTCGGTTTATGGTGCAAGCCCGCCAAGGTGAGGATATTGGTGCTTACCGCAACATGTTTGAGATTTCGCCTGGCAGGGCAGCAGCCCCAATGCCATCATGGGTCGTTTCAATGGAGCAGTCTGCCAAAAGGCAAAAAGTCGAGGTAGGAGGGTTGTTCAGGGATTTTTGGCATTGAGTGCAGGCTCACATTCACAGAAAACATGAATTCTGAATTACACGCCATAGTACTGTATATCCTTTATCTTATAGATCACTTGGACGCACACTTGAAGGTCCCAAACTTGATTTATTGTATTTAAAAAAGTTTGGCGCCTTCTGTACTATACGTTTTTTTCAGATTTTGGATTCTGGATTTTAAGTTTTTTGGGTGCAGAATTTGGTACAAGTCTTTGATTCTACATAAGATAAGAATACTGTGCACGCTGACCCGGGTTCGCAGAAACACATTGCCCAGCAGTCTGCCCGCAGGAACCTACAAAATTTCCAGCGAGAGGGTACTATGGCTTCTTTGAGAACAGGAGTGTGAATGGCAGTAGATTTCTTGTGAGTCACCCGTCTTTTCCGATGGGCTTGCAACTTGCGCACCTTTGGCGAGGAATTACACTTAATACAGCTCGCAACTTTTTGATTGCAAGGAATCCACCGCCTTTACTTAATAAGACTGCTGTGTTTAGACCCAGTAGTAGTGGGCCAGGTTCGAGGTGATTGGAGAAGCTGCAATTTGCTTCAATTAGATTCAATTAGTGGATGTTGCATTTTTTTTGCTTTACCAGGTATAAGCTGATGGATGGTCAGCGCATGAGGATCTCTACCGGATCAGAGTGCGATGTGATTCAGCAAGGGGCTTCATCGGATTGTATGGAGGACATCTGTTTTGTGCGCGACCTCTTTAACAATTTTGCACCTGCTGGCCCCATGGCTGGTCCAATCAAAGAATGGGTCATGAATCCAGCTGATTTTGAGATTGAGGGACTCGAGGCCACTGGCCAGCTTCTTTTTCAATGACTTTTTAATCCTAAAATCCGAGAGAAAACAGTTGGCGCATTGTTGTGAGGAATGCAAATCCGTTTCCCACATGCTACCATCGCACCTCAAGATTTTGTGCGAAAAAATGGTAATCCGTAATTGTCGTCGCTATTTGTATCTATTGAAGTGACCAAGCACTGCAGCTAACACAGTTTGGGTTTCTTCCTCATGTGGTGATGCTTGAATTTCACAAATCTTTCTTCAAAACTTGTAGGTGGTTGAGTATGAGGCCGCCCTGACAGACGTCATTGACTTTGATTCGGTGGTGTATCCGGATGCTGGCTATTGCGGAAGCTACGTTGACAGGAGCTTTGATGGTTCATACTTTGTTGTCTCGAATCCAAACCTTCCTTATTGCATGAAAGTTGCGTGCCACCGGCTGCATGAATAAAAACGCATTTGCGGGGAATTGAAATAAGAGTTTACCTCGATCTGTATCAAAGTCCAGGTTGAACAGCCCATAGTTCTTATTCACATGTGTTCCGGTGGATTGTAGGCTTCGCTCGGAAACATTTGTCAATTTTGTTCGGTACAAAGGCTGGAATGTGAATTTCTTCGGTCCAAAGACAACATCAACATGTTTGACTCTGGTATGTTGATGTATATATTTTCAATTTCAATTTTGAGCACTATGTGATCTGGCACGTAACTCTGCCAGGTGCAAGCAAAATCCTGGAGAAGTTTTTGAGATGTCGGTGTCATCAGGTGGTCTGTCAGTTGTAACAAAGAAGGTCGGGCGAGAAATTCACATCTCCACGGCCAAAACGATGTTTTCTTTCCTTGCACTGGTGTACAAACACCCAGCAAAGATAGCGGAGCTCGCCCCATGGAAAGCGGGGCACGAATGTTAAAGTTTCTTTTCTTCAGTGTGTATTTATGTGGCATCATTTGCAGACTTCAATTAGCATGTATTAGCAGCTAGGTGGATTTTGCTCTTGCCTCAGAATGGCCAGTCTTGACATTCTGGCGCCGAAAGAAAGGAGTTGCAGGAGTGTTCACATCAGTTGCATTCGGGATAGGAGCGCCTTTAAAAGGCCCAGAAAAAACCGCAGTGGAAAGAACTCGGGATGTGATTTTTTTCATTGCGAACGCCTTTTCTTCGGTATCCAAGTGGTTGATAAAAAAACCTGAGTCGTGCTCCAAAGCTGGAAACAAGTAAACAACTTGGGGATGGCAGCCACAAACCAGCCACAGACACAATGAACTTGCCAGAAATCGAAACGGGATTGTGAAGCGATCATCAGACTTCATGTTCATTGTGTATAAAATTATTCATATATATATATATATATATCAGTTTTTCACACCCCACCCCCCTCGCAATTCCAAAAAATATACCGCACTTATTTTTTTTTTAATGAATGCTTGCGTAGGGGGCCGGGTGGGGGCTGGGTGGCTGGACCGTCGTCTGCGTGCTCGGCAACAAAGGGGGGATGGAGTACATCCCTCCTTTGTTGCCGAGATGTTTGACCACAAGGATCTCGTGAGGAGGTGCTTGTGGGCACAGTCATGGACTTTTTTTCAGCCAGTGGTTGGGTCAAGTGATGTTGCTGGTAGCAAGATTTCCGGGGCCATACTAAAACAGTTCACTAAAATGTTCAAACAAAACATAAGGGGAAGCAACTGCTGAAGAAATAAAAAAATATCCACAGACAATGCGAGAAAGAGACTAATGGATGTTTCAAAAGATTCGGTGGGTCATTGTGGGCGAGAAGATTGCAGCTGTTTTTGTTGGAGCTTTTGCGGCTATTTCATGTTTTGTTGCAACAGTTGCTGCTAAAAGCCCCTATTAGCAACTATTTGTGCCCATTAGCAAATACACAGTGGCAGCAGCAGTGGTGGCGGCTTGGCGGCGGCTTGGCGGCGGCGGCTTGGCGGTGGCGGCTTGGCGGCGGCTTGGCGGCGGCTTGGCGGCGGCAGCTTGGCGGCGGTAGCAGCGGGAGCAGTGGCGGCGGCTTGGCGGCGGCAGCAGCGGTTTGGCGGCAGTGGCGGC
>DF241176.1:45106-86207 GCA_000507305.1 Breviolum minutum Mf 1.05b.01
GGAGAATCTGAAATTTAGGCGGTACAGTATATCCCGAAACAATGAACGATTGGCTAGTACGATTTTGCTTCTACAAAAGGAATTATATCCGGACTGTTGTGCGTTAATCTTCCGTATTTGGGTCAAAGGTTTGGATTTCCCAGTGTGGACCACCCAAGGTCAAGTGTGCATCAACAACCTCACCATTTCTTGCAGATTTTGCCTCGAGGAGGGCGATGAAACACAGTGGACTGTAAAAGAGGCTCTGAAGCTGGTTTTTCGGACGCGTGACGACAAGAAGCGCATTGAGAAATACCAACAGCATTTGAAGCAGGTTACAGTTTTGTACAAGCAGATTTGGGGTGTTGAGTCAGACCCACCAATTTTGCCCATCAAATTTGGTCCGTCAGCGAAACCTCGCGAACCAGATACGCGAGCCGATGATGACGAAATTCATGTCAAAAGGCTGATGACTCCTACCTGTTTGTTGGTGACCTTCCTTGTGTGGGGGATGATGAGGAGAAGGCGTCAGTTTGAAGACGTGAAACTGGCCTCAGACAGTTTGTCTTCGTTGTGGCACCTCTGTTTTGCCACCCTGCAAACACACAAGTTTCGAATTCAGAGGATGGATGACCAAATACGTTCCTTTCATGCATCTCGTGATGGGACGTCGTACGTTCGGTGCATTGTTTGTC
Organism: Breviolum minutum Mf 1.05b.01; assembly: GCA_000507305.1. Classification (NCBI taxonomy): domain Eukaryota; class Dinophyceae; order Suessiales; family Symbiodiniaceae; genus Breviolum; species Breviolum minutum. The sequence goes on from DF241176.1 coordinate 45,781, forward strand.
CGGATGAAATAGCTACTTTCACAGAAGCTTGGGAGGCCATGCACAGAGAAAGCAGACCACACTGGATGACTGCTTCTGATCCAAATGAAGCAACTTTGCTCCAAATCCTGCTGTTTTTGCTTTGGCCGTCGCCACCTTGCAGCGACATCCAGCAGTACATGCAGCCTGTGACATTTCAGCTCCTTCAGCAGTTTTCCAGAATGGTCAATAAGACTGGAAAACTGTTTGGGGACAGGGACGCTGTTGCTGTGGCCGACATTTTCAAAAACAGAGCCATTGTGTTTCAGCAAGAAGAACGACGAAAGCAGCTGTGTGCAGAATTCCTGCTAAAAGTTTGCGACTCTAGATTATGCATATTGGAGCCATTTTTTTGCCTTATTAAGTCTTATTTGCATTTATTTGCTAGCTCAAAGACCCAAAGCAATCCTTTGAAATGGAACAGTTGCATAGAATAGAATCCAATCTGACGCAAAAAACCTTCAAATCACCAGCTTGCTTTTGCAGCAAGCCTCACCAAGGACATACATGGAACCACGATCCGAGAGGCTTTGGACAAGTTCAATCTCTCCATGGATGTGCCAAGATTTGCCTTTCAACTTTGCGTCAGAAGCACAGGTTTTGCTCCTGTTTTTGTAAGTGTATTGGTGACTTGACGTTTCAATGTGGCCCAAATGAAGCTAAACCAGTTGACACTTTGATTCAGGTCGTCTACATTGCCCGGGCTATGGCAGAAGCGAAACACTGCCGAGTGTGGCATGCAGCTTGTATGCAATGAAAATGAGGAAAGCTTGAGTGGAGCTATAGGTGTGAATGTAAAACTTAAAATTATATCAGAAGCAGTACAGGCTTCAGCTTAGGAGATGGAACAACGGCTCTTCAATTGCCAGCTGCAAGCAGTTCTTTTCCTGTGGTACGGTCGAAATCTAATTGAGACAAGTAGCATCAAATTGCAAGCCCCATATTGGTAGAAATACGATGAAGCAGGTCAAACTCCAGTTTTCAGATCTGTTTGCATCTCAATCGTCCAATTTATTGTAGATCAACGTACTGCAGTTCTGATTTTGAATGTTGTTTTACTGCTGAATCTAGTTGTGAAAACAATCAAAATAAGCATAGTTCCATCGGATTTTGCAGAAGCAATTGAGTTGGTGATCCTGTTGTATTTGGGGCGGTGGTAGAAAATGACTGTTTTCCTTTTCCTTCCAAGGTGTTTGCAGATGGTTCCAGTGTGGCAAAGAAGCCAACAGACTTCTGCTTGCATTTATTTGGAAATGTTCAGACATCATGACCATTCCTTTTGGGTCTTATTTTGTGCTATTTGTTTTTATTAGCACAAACCCCAGCGCAACCATTGTAAACAGTCAAAGAAAGACAGCTAGGTACAGTAGATGTTCAGCCAATGCTTTGTGAGCCGCACAGTCGCATCCCTGGTAGATTTTTTTTTCAGCTGGTGGAGTGGTGAAGGAAGGAAGGAAGGCAGGAAGGGAGGGCAAGGAAGGAAGGAAGAAAGGCAGGAAGGAATGAAGGAATGAGGATTTTCCAGAACCAATTTTTTGAAACTATGCGAAAAAAAATCAAAATCTCAACCCCCTCACACACCCCTTCCTTTCTACACTTTTTTTCCAACTAGGTGCTAATAGTGCGAAATAGTACCAAATGTGGAGGATACCCCCCTACTGTCCTCCTTCCTTCTGCTTGCTTCCAAGACCTTCCTATGGAAAATTGAACCTTTGCAAATTTCAGAAAATATGCGATAAGCTTCATGGATGTTTTCTGAGGAATTGGCGTATGTCTGGCTCCTGAGATTCAGCGAGGCTTCACAGCTCCCCCATTGAAGGACTCAGGTTTGCAGCATCAAATCACATTTGAATACGTGATGCATGTTGCGGCAGACTGGACAGTCTTGCAGACATTATTGACTTGAGAGGCAGAAGGAGATGTGAAGAGTTGTCAGAACATTTCATTCCTCTATGATTTGGCGGTTTGAGACTGAGGGCATGCCACGGGTGATATCTGAAGTCCTGAATGGATCTTCAATGTTCAGGCCTTTCAGACCCGGCATGTTCACATCAGTGAGTCTATTTGCAGTTATTTGCATCTAAATTGATATTTGTGGGAAAAATATGTAGCATTCAGTACCTGATCAAGCAAAACTTTTGGTTGGGCACATTTCTCGATCAAATGCAGATTATTTGCTTACTGTATTTTCTTGTCCACTGGCTGTTTCAGCGGGAAACATCCAAACAATCACTGGGCCGCGTTTGAGACTGTCCCAGGCCAGCTCTGATGAAACGTGAGTGCAACGCCTATTTTGCCAGAACCCTATGAAAAGTGGGTGGAGGTAATGTCAATATTGCAGATCCTTTTCAGTTTCGAAACCTTGGACTTCTACATCAATGCCGTACACTTCATTCAATTGGTGATCCTCACGCATGGCGTCTTCGGCGTCTTTCTCGTCCTCGCCTTGCGGCTGACGTACGAGACTGCGCCCTACGCTAACGGATCACCTATACAGCATGGACCTCTCCACTGCAATTCCAACCTTTTGGGAACAATGGCCTCTTATCCTCAACACTTGTGACCCTCTATCCGTCTCGTCTTCGCAGATGGTGGACGGATTCAAGGTCACTGTTCTCGATTATCTATTTTCTCATTCCTTCTCTCTTTGAGCGCCTCGGCGGCTGGCGGACTGCTTAGCTCCGCGCAACACGCCCTTGTTGCGGGCTCCTTTGCTCGTCTGCCTCTGCCTTGTGCTCCTCTCCCAGTATCTCCCCTCCCGTGTCCGCTCTGATACGGTATGGTTGGTACTGTGGCTGGCGAGGGTGCCCCAAGGTCCCTGTCATTAGTTCGTTCTTCGGGAGTCTGCTGGACTCGCCCTTTTTCGTTCTATGACAGTTCCCTTGTTGTGCCCCGTCCCTTCTTGCTGTCGTCGTTTCACCCACCGAACGCTCTCTGCGTGGTTTTTGTGGCTGAATGTTGTCTTTTGCGGTACTGGCTCGGCTTCTACCTCAATTGACAACTTCTGGCCATGTTTCACTGTCATTGACTTACAGGCAACCTCGTAACTATAACAACATATGCTCCAGGCCACTTTTCACCAAGTCCAACTGGCTGAGCATACTTGTCGCAAATCCAATTCTTTATTGTTACATTATACAAAGTCTGCAGCATCTTCCAACCCATGAAGCAAGCAACGCGTTACCCCTCGGACGGTTGACGTGCGTGCTCTCGGCGTAGCCAACTAGCCCTTGATCTAACTGTCCGAGGAACAGGCTACACCTATACCCCCCTGCACTCTCCGGGAGACTGCATTGTGGTTGGTGTTTTTTGCGTTTTTGGTTTTGTGATTGTTGCTTTCAAGGAAACCGGTTTCCAATGAATTTGCGACTCTTCTCTTTGTTTACGCTGACAGAAGGGCGACCGCCCGGACAACGACCTTCGTTGAGCCATGCAGCATCCAGACAAAAAAATAAGCATGGGCTGCGATATTTTCTTTAGTGAGAACCATCAGCTTAAGGCTCGGGTCAAAGACCAATAATCCAGCCAGCAAGACAGCAGCAGACCGGGTTTTGCCAGCTCCAAAGACACCACTTATTGCCAAGCCAGTACGCCCTTCACACAAGGCTAGTACAATAGCACTCAACGTAGCCAGTACATGGAAGACGGCGAAGTGGCCGGATGGCAGCGTGTAAAGCAACCTGTGCTTCATTTTCGCAATGAACAGTCTCGATTCCAATGGCGAACCATAACAGTTTGAGAGCTGCATGAAAGAGCTTCTGGCGCTGGGTTAGTGCACTGGAGTCCACAGCACAACCTCAACCTTTCACGGGACATGCGGAGAAAGAGCTCTAGTTCCTGGGCACTCTTGGTATCTCCACTATGGTAAATGTTCTGGAACACCCAGGAGTGCTTTTCTCCATCATCATTCCCCTGCAAATGGTGCACCTCACCATAAGGGAGATCGGAGCACCTGTCCAGAGCAGCACTGCAGTAGGTACGAGCCAACCGCTCAGGCAACCACGCAAAGTAGGTGCGAATTGGCGACACATATTTCCAAAACTTGTGCTGTCCTTGCCACGGCTGGCTTGTTTGTGTGCAGATCAGCGGCAAGAGCAATCAGTACACTTTGGAAGTGGCCAACTCTACTCCGGAAACAGATGAGGACTGTATTGCCTGAGCGCAATCCCATTTGAATGCGTTGCTTGTCATATGGAGGTCCAGCCTCCCTTTCAAACGACTCGGTAGTCCGGTTTGGAAGCAAGGCAGTGGCCAAAAGCAAGAGTGGTTTATGATCCCAGGCAATTGCTACGTGCATAATGCCCGACCTTGAAAGAGCTTGGTCGCATTGAGGGTATACTCCACATCCCACTCACCCCACGCAGTGCGCTCAGCGATACGGTAAGATGAGGCAAACCGTCGCCTTCTTGGACTGCACCGGCACCATTTGCGGTAGGATCATATCCAGGAAGTGCACCAGACGAGGGAGTGGAAGGCGTTGTAAGAATGCAGCCATGAGGCGGCAAACTTCCCCCCAAAGGTAACTTCCCGAATCAGCGCATCTCTGACCATGTCCCAGGAAATCTTTGCACTGGAAGTCACTCCTAGTTGTTGGACCCCAATCGCGAGGACCTCATCTGAAGAAACAGGGGCCACTTCTCCAAACAGCCCCATTAGCTGGTGCAACATCAGGGTATTGACGTAGGAGCTGATATAAAGGATATCTACCATGTGGCAGACTGAGATCAATCCAATGTCCGTAAGAATGTTCACAGGTTCCAAAATGCTCCCGCAACTCCTGCGTGCTCCTATCCACGATGCAGTACTTGCAATTAAGGGAGCTCAGAGTCTCATCATAGGGATGCCACTGACAAAGCCGATCTGTGGTGAGATGGATCAACATGAGACGGTCACCATGTTCAGGTAATATTCCATGTAGCAATGGCGGGGGACAGGAGATGCCTCCCAAAATGCCTCCTACCTGGACGGGCATGTTCCACAAGAGATGCAGTAGACAAATGCCACTATAGGAGCCAGCCGAGAATCTCACATAGACTTGAGCAGGTCGGGGATCAACCAGGCATCTGCCCAGGTACCGGTGTTTACGGGCACCGAGTAACAAATCAAGCATCAACTTCATTCCCGCAATCCAAGATCTCAAGTTCACAGGTTCCAGTTGTAGCCCCTGGGAACACATTAAGCACATTTTTCGCTGCCAAACCCCTCTTGGAACCAAACTTCTAAACTCACGAATGACTTGGAACTGTAAAGTATGAACCGAAGCAGTCCATTGCGTAGCACTTGGTAAAGTATGTACCGAAGCAGTCCATTCCGTAGCACTTGGAACACGGGTTACATTACAGGTTTGGACATATGTAAAGTACGTACCGAAGCAGTCCATTGCGAGCACCTGGAACAGGGGTTACATTGCAGGACATCTGAAAAGTATGCGCCGACGCAGTCCATTCCGTAGCACTTGGAACACGGGTTACATCACAGGTTTGGACATGTGTAAAGTATGTACCGAAGCAGTCCATTGCGTAGCACTTGGAACACGGGTTACATCACAGGTTTGGACTTGTGTACAGAAGCAGTCCATTCCGTAGCACTTGGAACACGGGTTACATCACAGGTTTGGACATGTGTAAAGTTGGTACCGAAGCAGTCAGTCCATTGGGTAGCACTTGGAACATGTGCCTTTTTACACGTACGGTTTCCCGTCCGCTAGCTGAAGTGTGTACCAGTCCATAGCGCTTTGAACACGACTTACATCACAGGTTTGGACATATGTGAAGTGTATGTGCCGAAGCAGTCCGTTCCGTATCACTTTGAACACAGTTACATACCGAAGCAGTCCATTCCGTAGAAAGTTTAGAGATGTGTGAAGTGTGTAATGCACCGAAGCAGCCCTTTCTGTATGTACCGAAGCAGTCCATTCCGTAGCACTTTGAATACGAGTTACATCACAGGTTCGGACATGTGTGAAGTATGCACCGAAGCAGTCCATTCCGTAGCAATGAACACGAGTTACATCACAGATTTGGACATGTGTGAAAAATGCAATGTGTAAAGTATGTGCCGCAGCATTCCATTCCGTAGCACCTTGAACACGAGTTGCATCACCGGTTTGAACATGTGTGAAGTATGTACCGAAGCAGTCCATTCCGTAGCCAGTTAAATATGAGTTACGTCCCAGGTTTGGACATGTGTCAAGTATGTACCGAAGCAGCCCATTCCGTAGCATTGAACACGAGTTACATCACAGGTTTGGACATGTGTGAAGTATGTAATGTGTAAAGTATGTGCGGCAGCACCCATTCCGTAGCACTTTGACGGGTTACATTACAGGTTTGAACATGTGTGAAGTATGTACGGAAGCAGTCCATTCCGTAGCAAGTAAAACATGCGTTACATCACAGGTTTGGGCATGTGTGAAGTATGCACCGAGGCAGTCCGTTGTGTAGCATTTTGAAAACGAACGTCAGTGAAAAACGTAAAACCACTGCCACAGTTTTGGGCCCGCTGGCAAAAAAAAACGAAAAAAATCGCACTCTAATCTCTTTTCCTTTCTGTTCCTTCATATTTTTTTCCATACGTTTTATGTTTGCTAAATATTGTGCCTCAGAGTAGTTGGTAACATGTGGGGTTATCCGGTCCTATAATTGGTTTATTTGCCAGGAGTTCCGCGTTTCATAGCGTTCCGAGTCAGCAAGGAGTGTGGTCGTTTGGTACTGTGGTAGCTCCTTTGCTTTAAGTCTTAGCCGCGTCACTGTTCACATGGACTGCCAGTATCCTAGAGATCCGAAAGCGGAAAAAAAATTCGCCAAATGAGCGCCCATCGCGGTTCACCATCAATGCCAGCTGCGCCACAGCGTGTTCGCTTCGATGGAATCTAATTCATGTTGACGTAGTGTAAGTGACAAAACTGCCAGGGCAGACGTCATTATAGATTGGCAGAAACAGTTCTTGTATTCACCAATCATGCTTTTCGGATTTTTTTGCTGCATCTACATGGGTGGTTTATGTAACATCAATTGATGCGTTTAAGGCACATACTGTTACATGCCGAAACCTGTGATAACGTTCCTGTTCAGCGACTTAATGGACTGTTTCCGCACATGTTCTACACACGCCGCTCACGTGTGTGATAATGTTCACTTTCAAAGTGTTATGCAATGGATTGACCAAACCTGTGGAAACGTGAATGGATTGATTCGATGTCAGCCCAGGGCCTACTATCCATTCAAATTTTTAATATAACACCCGATGAGACTGGTGGACCGTTGTTATCACCATAACAGTTGTTGTGAGTACTTGAATTGGAATTCAATGGAGTGATTTCAATGTTGTTGTTGGTTGGTGCATGGTTGGTGCATCTCTTTGAACTGAGTAATTTGTTGTCTAACCGCAAAGTAGATAGCAGAAGTAGATAGCAGAATTGGCGGCATGGCATCTTTACATGATGCTTATTTCCAAAATGGAATGTGTGGTTGTTCGGAAGGCATTCTGCTTGATTTTTTTTGCTGTCCAACCTCCGAGCTTGAGGCTGTTTGGATTTGTGCATTAATTGTTTGTTGGTGGATTTTGCTCTGCAAGAGTTTGGTTTGCGTTGTGAACCTGCTGCATGGACCTTAACAAGATCAATAGCAGTTCCGTGGGTCCATCACCATTTTCATTATTTCGATTTTGTTGCTTGAATCGCTTCGTCTCTGTGCCATGGCAATTCGAGTTGTCGTGTCGCGATACTGTGCGTGAAGCTGATTTCCCGCGTGTCATATTAGAAAGGTACACCAAGACATTGTGCACCAAACCTCACAACACAAACGTTTGAAGGACTTGTCAGTGTTGTCCTTTCTGCTACAAGTGGCTTGTCAAATTTGCATTCAAAACATGGATCCCTGCATCTCTTTGTGAGCATTCAATATGTCCTGAACCAGCATGTTTGTATCTACCGAGGATGTCAAGTGTTAGTTGTGCAACAATTGGTTTAATTAATTCAATAAATAAACACAAATTATCCTCGTATGTTTTACAAGACTAGACTGTAGTTTTTGACTCCGATGGCCGAAGAAAGAGAGTCTTAAGATACATGTCATTTATCCGTATTCCTCCAATGACTGTTGTGAACCATTACGGCTTCACACGGGCATGCGTGGTGGGTGGGATTATATACATTCAAACAGGAGTGTCCAGTAACGACTATAACTAGTCTGAACAAGTGCAAGTCACAAGTCGTCAGCACACGATTTTTGTCGACAAATTTTGTGCAGTCCGCCAATGCAAAGCAGAGGCAAGGTGATTGTTTGCATTTTGCAGGTATAAGACAACAGTGCAATGAAGGCCATCCCGCAAAGGAGCTTCTTCCAGTGCAGTCTTCTTCCACCACATGTTTCGAATGCGTCGCAAATTTCTCTCTGGTGTTTTTCTTCTCATAGATGCTGCATGCCAGCCAGCAGCTGGCTTTGGGAACGAGATCAGTCTGAACATACACATTCATGCGGCTTGCTGGCTGAGTTGGGTTTACTCAAAGTTAAAAGATGAATTTGTTCCATATTGATGCCGTAGATCTGGAACCCCAGTTGTTTGAAGCTACTTTTTGAGATTTCGCCTGGATAAACATTTTGTATTGTTCTGTCCCGCTTGTAAGAAATCGCCAAACTTTCGTTTGAAGCGCATGATATGATCCTTGCTTGGAGCTGCTGGATATTTTGGGCGAATTGTTGGAGTTTGATGGTGAAGTTCGCGTGCTGAAAAACATCCTCTGGTTGGCGAAGCACTAACAGGACGCTACGCGAAGATGGAATCAATACGGCAAGCTGTGCTGGAAAGCACAATGACCAACTGGAAACTACCCAGTGGAACTGGCCTTGATTTTCCTCAAGTCGGCTGTAGGCTTTCTACCGGTCTACCGTTAACTTTTTTCCGTCGGCGAACTGTCGAACATCAGGATCGTAGCGGGAAAAAAAATAATAAAATGTATGTGGATCTCCGTGCCCAGGCAAACGGTTAGCTGGCCGAGGCAACCGCGCACCTCACTTGAACGAAAACCAAGGGTTTCCTAAACGATTGTTGATGCGTTTTTCGATTAAACCATGCACTCACGTGAACCTTCAAGGGTCAGGCCGCAGGAACCTTTCGATTCAGGGACGCTGCCCTGGTCAAGTTTAGACATGGCAAAATTGTAAGGGCGTAGTCGGCGACCGGAACGGGGGCGCTCACAGCCCCTTCATTCCAAAACCATCGTGGATGTATGCTACTTGTAGCGAAACTTCGTTCAGTGTGTCGAGAAACATGGACGAAATTTGTTTAGGTGGCGGATCCCCATGAAAAATATAGTTTGCATTGACGGCACTCCCATGTTTTTTTCTAGTTTTTTTTCCCGGTGGAACACTTCCGAACTGAGCTTCCCACAGACGGTTCAATGACACTTTTTGTTTCCGGAGTGTGTGTTTGTCTAAACCTCTAACAATGATTCGGCATAAAAATAAAAACGGTTTCGACCACTTGCGTTCGTCTCACCATTCAACATGCCTCCACGAGGTTGGTTGCTGATAGGGGCAAGAAATTGGAAGCAGCTAGTTTTTGCAGGTCTACATGGAAAACGAACACGACTTCATCACCCTCATGCGTGTGAGAAGGGGACGTTGAGTGTCATCCTTTAACACAGAAATACACTCACAAATCCTGTCCGAGTCAAAGCTACGGTCAGCGCGGGACATGGGAAACTACTGCTGCCAAACATCAGCCTTCCAAGCACCACTGCACTAAAATTTCCTCATGAGAACTCCATGCCTCATAATTGGCCGCCTGAAACCATGATAAGTGCTATTTGATGGGCGATCACCCCCCCCTTCGTTACCCGATTTGAGGGGGAGGGTAAAAATGTAACAGTACAATACTTTTTGCTTTTCCCCCCTCCATTTGTTGACCAAACCGTGTTTTGTTTTGATAGGTTTGGTTATGTTTTTCAACCTTGCGAATCTTGACACAAAATAGATGGTCGCCATTTTGGGTCAAGATTGCTCTTTGGTTATTCAACCTTTTTTGGATTTTGGTACTTTCTGTGCCTACCTTTGTCATTTGCTTCGTGTTTTACCAGTTTGATTGTGATCACTATGTCGATGTCATTGTGGGGGAATTTGGAGACTTTTACCTGTACTTTGGGAGTTATCAGCTCATTGATTTGTCTTGGCGTTGATGCTGCTCGTGCAAGATCCAGAAGACGTAGATCGAGACGGACTACAGGAACTATCAGTCATGAAGAAGATGAGGTTGCAGGTGTCGACATTTCTACAAGATCACCAACTGCAGTTTCAACCAGAATCCCAGTTCCTGCTTCACCTCCACTTACCGTCTACACAGAGTACCGTTATGATGTTCTTCCACCTGTTCCGTTTAATCCACCTCCACGGTCTCCAACATCACCTGTCTCTTCCAAAGACAATTTTCCACCTCCAAGTGAAGCAACCTCATGCATCCTTCGTTCAAACTCACTTCCACCTAAAAGACGTCGCAAACGTCATCATCGATCCCATCGAAGCCCTTCCATGCTTGCACCTGTCACCTTCACCAAGACGGTCACCTTGCAAGAAGCTCCTCGACACGCTTCACCCTCATCATCACCCGCCAGACCTATGGCATCTTCAGTTCGACCTCCAGTTCGAAAACCACGTGTCAGACCTCCCTCCAAGGTCGATCTCACTACTAAGGCCAAATCATCAGCCGCTTCCCGACCGGCTAAAAAATCTGAACCTACCATCGTCTCAGATTCTGAATATACCTACGTCTATCAAACCTCCTCTGAAGATTCAGATGTCAGCGAGGACAAGTCCATCGATAAGACGGTCAACGGTCAACGGTCAACGGTCAACCCTGTATGCCCCATTGGGCAGCCTGTTTCAGGCACAGGGGAAATCTGAAACAATTTCATATGTACATTATCATTTGCAGAAATGTAAGAATTCAGCAAGACTTGAAGACCATAAAAAAAAGGGTTGGACGGCCGAAAAATTCTTGGGACACCATCCATCGATAAGACACCACTTCAATCTCAGGTACGTCATCCGTTTCAACTTGGTCCAGAAACAGTACCAAAACTTCCGACTTTTGACACCTTGGAGCTTCAAACCAGAGTCATCATGTCGAAAGCATGTGATCCTTCCATATCACCGGCTGCCTTCAACGAGTACCTCTTGAAGAACAACTTTTATGTTTGGAACCCCAAGGAGACTACAGACACCAAGCCTTATCGGATGTTGTGTATCTTTGGACCCCCGAATGTGGGAAAAAGTTCCGCCGCTGGAGGCATGAACACGTTTGTTCAAGGAGTTCAAGTCACAACAAGTTCGAAGAAGTCAGGTCAGGTCAGGCCTGCACGCCAGTGGCGAGCCCATTTTAGGGCGCAGGCGCAAAAAGCACAATATGTACACAATTGCTATTTACATGCTTGGACCTGGGACCTGCAGAGGACATCAAGGTACGGGTCGTCCACGAAACACCTGGGACACGATGATCCAAAAATTTTGCAGGTATCAACACTTGGGCATTTGGTTGGATGTGGCTCGTGATGCAAACCGGTGGTCAAATTTGATGCCGCATTTCGTGACTTTCTGTGCCCAAACATGAAGAAGACGATCTGAGGGGCATTGCAATGTACAAAGTGTAGTTTTGTCTTTTTTATTTTCACCTGTGCCCTTCACGGGTTGCCTGCGGGCATACAGGTTTCACTTCACTTCACTTGCTATTTACATGCGGCAAAAATTGACAAATGAAGGTAAATGCGAGTTCCACACGACATCATCCACTTCTCTCCATGATCCCAGATTTGCATACCTGCAATACGCATGAAGTTTGGATTCCCAAGTATGTCGTGGACGACCTAAGCGACGAGTACCAATAGGATGCCACGATAGCAAGCGTTGCACCCACCGATTTGCAGGTAAAGCGGCAAAATGCCTGGCCAAATTCCAATAGTTTTTGCATGTGATGTAAGACCATGTATTAACGTGTGCATTTTGCAATGAAATTTTTGACCCGTTCATTCCATAGATGAGGAACCTTATTCCAAGCCGCATTCCAATGAACTTCTGGCGGCGGTCCAACACTTGATTTGCATAATTTTCGAAACTGAACATCCAAAGTGGCCAGCTGGGAGTTGTAAATTGCCCTGTGCCCGCTGCCAAAACATGCGACAGATGAAACCACGGCATTGAAATATTTTTAAGCGCTTGGAAATGGAAACACTTCGGTCCAGTAAAATCCACCGGTTTGCGTAAAAAGATTTCGAAGCTTGCTGCAGATGATATTCCAAATCGATGTGTTGTAATTGTGTCCCTGCGGCTGTCAACATGCAACCCAACCACTTTTGACCGACGTTCCGCTGCAAGATTGTAAGTTTAAGTCCACTGTCCGTTGCTAGAAATGGAGGCGGTTGCGCCTCATTTGTTAGCACCACAGTCTTCTCCGCATTCAACAGCAAACCTACCTGTTCCAAATGTATCATCAATGAATCGATCAATTGTCCCAATTCATGACGTGAGCGGGCAAAAATCAAAATGTCATCCGCGAAGCGTAAATCAAGCAAATTTGGACCCCCATCCATAAGATCGATGCCAGCCTGACCAACGGCATGCCTCCATTTTCGCATGGCAAATTCCAAAACAGCACAATATAATCGTGGACTGAGAACGCAGCCCTGTCGCACGCCGCCTGTGATCGGGAATTGGTCACTCCGACCGAAGTCACCGACAATTTCACCATGTTGTCCGTAGTACACCTGTTGTAAAACCCAAATCAAGTGTTCAGGAACTCGTTGCTCAAACAAGGCTGCCCACAATGCTGGCCAGTGTACCCGATCAAATGGCTTAGACAAGTCTAAGCTGATGCTCCACACCGGTAAACCGGTTGTTTCTGCTTTGTCCCACAAAATCTTTGCTGACAAAAGGTGCTCTTCAAGTCGTCGTCCTGCACGGAAACCATGTTGTTCTTCAGGTTGTTCTGCATCAAGCACATGTTCCAATCTTCCAAGGAGGAGGTACGCAAATGTTTTGTATAACAACCGTACATTCGCAATTGGTCTGAAATCTGTAGTTTGTTTTGCTCTCACTTTTTTTCGGTAACATTGTAAATAAAGTTTTCGACCATGAAACAGGTGGTTCCCCAGTGTAAATCACATCATTTTACAATCGTAGTAATGCATCCAAAAATTCACGGGGAGCATGCTTCAACACTTCCGCAGTCAACCCAACCTCGTCTCCCCCTTTGTCATTTTTCAATCGCCGAATAGCAGCTGTCAATTCATTTATGGTCCAAAGTGGCTCTGAAAATATTATTGCTGGAGTTGGCACTTCACAGGGGCCGTTGAAAAGCGTTGCCAACATGCAAGCAAAGTCATTTTCGTGAGGGCGAACGACATCAGTGCGGCCAGCACTTCGCGGCAGGAACTGTCGTATGTCCTTCCATCTTCCAGGAGTCGCCAGAAAACGAGATAGCTGTTCAGATTTCCATTGACGCAATTTTTTTTGTGGGAAGTTCGGATTTGCAAACTCAATTCCTTCCGCAAGTCGAAGAAGTATGTCAACGAGTCTACGAACTCCAACATGTACCACTTTTGCAACGATTCTTTCGCATCCCCTTCAGGCATCAATTGGGACCGCCTTCTTCAAAGCATCAATAGCATTTCTCACGGTGTTGGTCGCCACTGTATCATTGTCGAAGGTCACCGGCTGTTCGAATGTGATACCCTCTTGGATGATGCAGATTATATCGTGACCTTGACAGCTCTCCCTTCGACTTTACGATGCAGACCTGAACCTACAGCAGAGGAGTCGCTACAATTATATATTAGCCGTGTCAGAGGCCACCTGCAAGCTCTCAATGACTTTAAGGGCATTATGAAGATAAATGGTATCTCAAGTCCGGAGATTGTCATCAAGAAAATTGGAGCCTTCATCGCCTTGAAGAACAAAGGACTACAACACTTGCAGACACAAAAACACTCCTCGAAACCTCTGTGGTATCAGACTAATTTCCAATGCCAATATGACCAAGCTGCACATGCCTTGATCGTTTCGGACCAGAATCTGTGGCAAAACACACCTTGCTTCGCTGATCAATTTTTTTTTGGGAGGAGATGTGATGTGTCTTGTTGAAATGGTTCCATGTTCCTGTTTTTCCCTTCTTAGTTTGCGGCTCAACATCTATTTCGATTTTTGTTTCACAATGAGCTATCATGGTCCTCGAGATAATGCAGAAGGTCGGGTTGGACCGGAACGCACTTTACCTCCTCCTGCCTCAGCTCCACGTTCAGTCCCAATACCCGAGTCTCTCCGAGTGGCATGCTTCTTGAACCGCACATCTACCTCTACAGCAGAGGCAACACCAAGGACGTCGACAACTACCGAAGATGACCAACCGGAGAACATTACTCCTCCTCCACGTCCCTCCATCATTCAGTTACTTCGAAGGACACCTCGTCCAAGATCAAGATCACCACCACCTGAACGTGAAGATGCTGAAAGAAACTCGCCTCCTTTGACTCCAGCCTCAAGACGTCAACCACTCTTTGGACCAGGTACGTTCGGACTTACACCTCCGATTCAAGAAGCAACAATGGCAATCGAGTCGACGATCATCGCTGCATTGGAAGTGGTTCCTCGACACCTCATCCGTGCACATGTCAATCTCATGTTGTCACACCATTGCCCTCTTCCAACACTTCCGTCGGTCAATGTCGGTCAATGACCCGATTGAAGAGGACGTTTAGGTTGCAAACACTTTCGGATCTTCCATGATTTTTTTTTTGAAGGGATGAACGTCACTTCAATAATCTTTTGGTACTGCCTTGTAGCTTTGGCTTTGCACCTTGTTTTTCCCATGCACTATTACGAATCCATCTTTTTCTTCTTCATGTTCTGTTGCAGGCTCAAACAACCCTAACTTCGTGATAGGTTCGACACTCCGTTCTTTACTTGATGGACGAAGAATTTCAGGATTTTTTTACAGCAGTTCCACATTTCTGACCCTATCAAGGATATCTTGAACCATTTGGGCTATGATTGTACTTTGAGCTTCGGACTTGCCTTCTCATCTATGCAGATGCTGGATCAGAACATCCAACGCCTACTTCCACCAGGAGAAGACGATACCAGGTCACCCGTGTGTGCAAGACTCCGAGCTCTTTGGTCCAGATGCAACTCCATCCACATGTCTCCTCCTATCCCTTCAGCTCAGACCTTCCCTCCTACTCCAGTCGCTACACCTTCACCTTCCACTTTCAATTCTTCATCCAAATTCTACTCCATCAATTCGACTTTGGTCCTTCGTCCATCATCAGAAGGTTAGCAAGACGACCAAATATATCCCTATCCAACTTCGTCTCAGCGAACATCAATACTCGGCCATGATTGAGACCAGATCATCCAAACCCCTTCGGAGTGAAATCCAACTCCTTTCACAACTTTGTTGGGACGACACTCCAGAGATGGACATCACATCAGTACGATTCTTTCGCGATTGGTTCAACCGAACTTCAACAGTCCTCAGGAATGCTTACGTTCTTTGTGGTTTGTGTCACCTACAAGTCTTTAAAGCCTTCGACGCGAAAGTTGCTGAACACACCTTTGTACAACTTGGTCTACGACATGTGGTTGCCCAAGAATTCTTCAGTGCGGATAAGAAGATCTGGGCAGCTATCTCGAACCTATACTCACAGGGTTCTTGGTCATTCGAAGAATGTCTACACGAAATGACCGTCGTTCGATCAGACATCTCCTCATTACTTCAGCCGAGGCCAAGAATTCCAAAACAACTACCTCCACCTCGTGATCCAAAAGGCAAAGGCCACAAAGGGAAAGGAGGAGGCAAAGGAAAAAATGGAAAAGGAAAAACAAAATCTTTCACCTTCGACATGAAGAACCAATGCACCTATGGCTTCAACGACAACCAGAAGGTTACCCTATGCATGAAGTATAATGCTGGAGAGTGCAAAAGAGGAGACAGTTGTCCTTAACTTCCATGCCTGTTCAGCCCGTCTCCAAAGCGGAAGACCATGTATGCAGCAGCAACACGCCGCGAAGGACCACCGTGGGTCCACCTGACTCGAAACCGACTATGATACAGTGTCTCACCTTCAACCACCCGAGATTGTCAACGACATCAATTCACACCAATACATCCAAGATTCTACTTCAGATACAACTCCACCACCTTCAGTTCCTCCTCCACTTACACTTTTCACTTCGACAGAGGACTCTTCATCACCTCTCACTGATGTTCCATCTCAACAACATCAGACCAATCCAGCAGCTACTGAACCTTTTTCTTCCAAACCCATACGTTTGTTCCTTGACCTTTTTGCCGGACACTCAGCTCCACTTTCCTGTGCTGCTAAGACTATGAACATTGATCATTTTTCCCCTTTTGATATTGAGTTCAATGCTTCTTGCGATATTCTTAACGACGATTTGTTTGAGAATCTATTGAAACTTGCACATTCAGGACTTGTTGGGGCTGTTTGGTCAGCCCCACCTTGCCGATTTTATTCGACACTTAGGAAGAATGATGGAGGACCCCCTCCACTGAGATCCAAGAAATTCATTGATGGTTTTCCTTCACTTTCCAACTACCAAAAACGTCAAGTCCGAGACTCCAAGGAGATACATCGTCGATCCGACCTCATTTGCATTGCTGCATTTCAACAAGGAGGCTTTGCAGGTAAGGAACAACCTCTTAACTCCATTGCTTGGAAAGAACCTTCTAGTCGTCAATTTGTGGAGCAATGTTCATGCTACTTCGTCGCTACTCCAGCATGCAAATGGGGACTTGATTTCTTCAAATATTGGGCAATGGCCGCCACTTCAGAGCACATCTCCCACTTAGCAGGTCATTGTTCTCATCGAGATCACATGGATTTTAGAGGAAAACGACTCCCAGATGGCTCATACATCAGTGCTCTTACAGCAGAGTACCCTTCAGCATTTGCTTCAGCTATCATCGACATCATTTCACCATGGGTTACAAAATCCACATTGATGAACCAAGACTTGTCAAAGTGGAGAAGTTTGCTCTCTCGAAACCCGATCTCAAAAGGGCCTCGTATCACTGACGGTGCCGGCGATGCCAGCTCAGCCAATTGGACTATACCACAGTCAAAGGATCTTCTCAAATCCCTCCGACAGATGTGGGTCAAACGCATCCTTACAACGAAACTACACACAAAAGTAGTTGATGCGTGCAAAAATCACCAATCCGAGCCATTTGTATCAGAAGACGAACTACTACCTTTCCTCGACGATATCCAACACTCATTTCCATCCATCTCACTGGACTTCACAATTCCAGATCATCAACCCTTCCGCCTTCACCTGTTCCACTCATTGTTACTCCTCTCCAAGGACCCTGATCCAAAAATTGCCACTTTACTTCAAGAAGGCATTCCATCAGGTGCTTTCTCACAACTCGAACCAGTGGGGCTCTGGGAAACAAAGTGCAGTATATCATCAGACTACCCTGACCTTGTCGTTTGCCATGACAACTGGACCAGTGCCAATCACAACCCAGATACAACACGCCAATTGATTCAAAAGGAACTTGATGACGGCTTCATTGAAGAACTACCAGATATTGCAACAGCTGAACAGCGTTGGCCCAAAAGCATTGCTTTGAGAAAACTGGGAGTAGTCCATGCAGACAATCGGGATCCTCGATTAGTCCTTGACTCTACCATATGTGGCATGAATGGACGATGTCATTTACCTGAGAAACAGCGACTCCCAAACCTCCGACATATATCATTCTTCCTCTCCTCTTGTCCTCCTTTACAAGAGGAGTGGCAAGGAGCATCCATCGACATCAAAGCAGCACACAAAAGAATGCTCATCCGTGAAGATGAACGAGGATCTCTCCTTTTTAAATTTGATGGTCGACTTTTCGCATATCGCTCAGCACACTTTGGTGCAAAGACCAGTGCATGGCACTGGGGTCGTGTCTCTGGCGCCATACTCAGACTATTACATTCTCCTTTGTTCTTTCGACATGCAGCTTGGGTCTATGTTGATGATTTCTTCCTTCTTTTTCCCAAATCGACTTCAGCTGTACAATTTACATTGGCGATCATTTTACTCCGCACCATCGGAGCACCACTTTCATGGAAGAAGCTGGAGTTCGACAAGACTATTGACTGGAACGGATGGACTATAAACCCAGGCACCATGATCGCCCAACTCCCCTCTTCAAAGCAAGAGAAAATCTATTCTCTCATTGCAGCGGTTCTCCAATCACCCTCCAGAAAGAACCTTGAGAAGATCATCGGCATCCTGCTTTGGGCAACTTCACTTGTCCACCATGTTCGCTTCCTACTGACTTCCTTGTATCGCGACCTCTACGCTATTCCAGCCACCAACTATAGCATCAACCCAACAGAATGGGAATCATTCCTCCACCTTCTTAATGATGCTGCCACCATCACTCAGCACAATCACCTTCATCTCCCTGTTGGCTCTCGTGTCGTTGAATTCAAACATTCTACGATTTCATCCAAATCCCAACTTCCCAGTGACATCCCTATCGAACGTCATGTTTGGATCCGACTCAGAGATCCAAACTGTGACAAGAGACGACTGTCCGACACATCAAAAAAGACTCTACTTTGGTCAAAAGAGTCTCTTCTTCCACTTCTCAAATCCATACCTTTGAATCGATCAACTCAGATGACAGTCACCGCTGCGGCTGATGCCTTTGCAACTGAAGACGAAATGGGTATTGGTGGTTGGATCAAGTTGGAAACGAACATTTTTTGGTTCAGTCACATTTGGAACAGACAGGAACTACAACCTTTCCTCGACATACCAAAAAGCCTCCAACGCTATATTTGTTCGTGGGAGGCACTCGCCCAACTTTGCATCCTCCTCCTCGTCAACAAGAAGTGTTCTACCAGACCAGGAATTATCAGCATCCAATCCGGATCAGACAACACTGGAGCAGAAGCTAACATCAACCATGGTTTCTCCAATACGGAAGTCCTCTCCGACATTATCGAATTGGTCTCCATCCAACAGATCCAATGCAACATTTTTCTCAACATCCATCACATCCCAGGTGAGAAGAACACTGACGCCGAGGATCTTAGTCGAGGCAGAACTACCAATTTCTGCCAAAGTTCACGAGTCCTAATTAAACTGGTTGAAATTTTCAACCCCCTGCCGTTCCCAAGGTACATTAACACAACGGTCCAATGGGACCTCGACCTCCATGCCAATGCAAAACATTTTTTTGTTTGTTTCTTGGATGAGGAGTTGATGTGTCTCTTTCTTTTGTTCTTTTTTTTCTCCTTTTTTTTTCATCCTTCCCTCTTGACATGCTTTCCCCGTAGCCATTTACGGTTTCAATCCGACTCATGTTCCCAATCACCGTGGTCAAAAGATTTCTGAATAGGAATGTTCCAAACATTCCTCTTCCTCCGGACATCGATGATGAGTTGGAATCTCTCTCTGGATCTTGGATCGTTCCTTCGAAACCCACTTCAACTTCCAGATCACATACAGAACCGAGCACTGTTTCTATTGCTTGCCAAACATCATCTCAAAAGCCCTCTCTCCAGGTCTCTCCCAGATCAAGACCACGCGATTTTTCTACTTGTGAAGCTCATGCACTACCACCTCCGAAGTTCAGGATGAAATCTAAACCTCCGACTTTCCACCTTGGAGGTCTGGATGCTCCAGTTTTGCATTCCTTCGCTTCACCAACAAAGACAGAGAGAACTACATTTGATCCACCAATCCTGAGGATCCTTCAAGCTTCGGCCAAGTGCCTACCTTCTCCTGCCAAATTTCACCATCCCTCCAGAACCTCGCAGACAACTGAAGCCAGAGAATCAGCTGAATCCAACAAGGCCAAGGACCGCCTCAAAGAGATCTTCTACGACATTGGTTTCTCCAGCAAACTTTTCTGCGAGATTCACGACTCAGAGGTTTCTGACCACCACATCGAACGAATCGGTGAAAGCCTCGGAACAGGAGGCCTTCTTATGTACCTACAAGTTTGGCACCACTGGGCATGTTGGTGCCACCTCCATTCAACTTTACCAGCCGAGGCACCCTTATCTCTTATATTGGACTACCTCCACGCCTCCGACCTTTTCAAGAAGAAAAAGAACCTGGAACCATCCAGAACAAGAATGTCTACACATATCAAGGCTCTAAGATGGATATCACTCAAGCTTGACCTTCCGATTCTCACATATCTACAGAGCCAGACTGTCTCTGATTTTCTAAAATCAAAGACTCGCATTCCCTTCGAGAGATCTGAAGCTACCCCAATTCCACTTGCTGTACTTGCAGCCTGGGAAAACCGTATCATTGACCAAGAAGCTAAACCTGCAGAAATCGTTACACTTGGATGCTTCCTCATTGCTACCATGGCTTCACTTAGATTCCGCGACCTTCTCAGGACAAAGCCAGCTTCCATCAGCCTCCAAGGACACATCCTACGTGGCATTTCTTGGAGAACAAAAACATCAGTTTCAGGCCAACCATGGGGAGTTTGCTGCTTAGGAATATCTACAAGACCATCCAATCGACATTGGATTTCCAAGTTCCTCCAAACCCTCGAGGAAGGCATCTTACAAAGCCAGAACTACTCGGGCACAGAATGGGAACCTGACTTCCTACTGCCATCTTGGACTGACTCCATCCCGTTTTCCACACCTTGTTCGTATCATCATGGCTTGGCCTTAATACGCTATATGTCACAATGCCTTTGGCTAAAAACACCACTGCTCACTCCAGACCAAGCACTGGACCTATCGACACACAGTATGAAATCTACCATACTGGCTGCAGCAGGACAGCTCCAATCTAAACATTGAGCAACGAGCCAAACAAGGACATCACAAACAATCCGTTCAGCTTTACTCCCGTGATGATGTTTGGCCAAGTCCTTTTCTTCAACGTGACATCCTCATCGAGATCGGCTCTGGATGGAGACCTCTTACTTCTCAAGCAAGAGGGGCCAAACAGCCCCTACCGGAACCTTCTTTTACGTCACCTCCTATCACAGAAGAAGACCTTCAATGTCTTCAGATGTCCAATCGTTCCAAGAACCCAGATGTCAAACCTTTAACGGTTATCGAACCGAAACAGGTCACTACTGAGCCAACCAATACAACTGATGATAACTCATCATCATCGTCGGATTCCGACTCAAGCTCTTCATCCGATGAAGACGTTCATGTACCACAGGTACATACTTCCATTCTTGTTCTCAACAAGAAATCTCATATTATTCATGCTGCATCTCAAATCAACTCAGGTGCAATGACCAGATCTCGTTTCCAAATTCGAGATAAATGTTTCGAAGTTACTTGTGGGTCATCCATTACTGGAGCCCCTGTCGACATTATTGATTCCATCCCATCAGGCGCACGTGTGTGCCAAAGAAAAGCATGCTTAGCAGCTTTGGATCACTTATTGACATAACTCTCCGTGTGAGAAATGGCCTATTTCTTAGTGCCACGCGCACGCTCGGGTCGTGTTCCCACAAATGAAGGTGTTTTTCCACCCTGGCGCTGATACCTGTATCACGCGGTGTTTGTACACCAAAAAAATGGATGTCCATTTTCACCTTCATTGATGGGTTTCCCCCATCACAACTCATAGTGTTTTTCCCGTTCGCCTCCGGGCATATGTGCCGTGAGCACAAAAAAAACGAGATGACTCGTTTCACTATGAGGAACAGGTTTCCCTGTTCAAGGGACAAGATTCCCTCATTGGCCACAGTGATCCTTTTTTCCTTAAACTTCTGTCTACGAACTACTACGTGCCTCTCATAGAGCACTCAGATTTCATTTTGGGAATCCTAACATTACCGAGCGCTCTATCCCGGTTGTTTTGACAGCCTACGTTGGGGGTTTTCTCCCAATTCGTTTTGCTCTGCATCCAACTCCAATTTTGGAGTCAGACTCGCATACTTCAACCAGTTCACCGCCAAAACAAGTGTCTAAAGCTTCAGGGAAGCTTGAGGGGATAGAGCTTGCGCTCAAAGTCTCAAATGTTTGATGTTGTCTTTTTATATGCATATCTTTTGGGAGTCTTTTGTCAAGCAGTGTAGAGTTGAAGAAACGTTGACCAAACTGTGTTTTGTTTTGATAGGTTTGGTTATGTTTTTCAACTTTGCGAATCTTGACGCAAAATAGATGGTCGCCATTTTGGGTCAAGATTGCTCTTTGGTTATTCAACCTTTTTTGGATTTCCCACCCTTTTCTTTTGACCCACCCTTGTGTGAACCTTTCAGGAACCTTTTTTTTCTCAGTTCATTGCTGCTTCAGAAGATGGCTGCTCCAATTCAGATGCTTCGCACCAGTACGCAGGAGTTCACTGACCCGACTCCTCCAGTCCTTGCACCCGCTATGGAACTTCGTTTGTTCGTTGCTCTCTCACCAGTTCAATTTGCTATGCTCACTGACCGTCGACCAATTCTTCCAGATCCATATAGCCTTCGCTTCGGGCTACGATCAGATCCGTTGAAAGCGTTTGAACGTGCTCACTACTTCATGTCGTGGTCTGCACCATACGCCGAGCCACCTCCTCGCCAGTCCATCAAGAAGTACATGCTCTGCACAAGAGTTTTCACTCCGCAAGGAGTGCTCACACTTCTCCTTGCCAACATATTGGAGAAGGGTGACGGCACAGACCCAAACAGGGCTGGATACTTCAGGATCCGTGGACCACTCTTCCATGAACTTCGTGGATCAGATGCCAACCAGACGCTCTTCTACCGGTTTGAAAATCAGTATTCTGAGTTGATCTGATTAGCTGTGTTGGCCTTCTCTTGCGGGGTGTATCGCCTAGCAAGTTGCTTTTGGGGAGTATCTCTCCCATTGTCCATGACGAAGCTCAGGACCTGTACCACTTTAAATTTCCTCTGCATTTTAGTCAAGAGCCAGGACCTTCCAGTTTGTGGAACTTCCTGACTCCGGCCTAGTTTGAGGAGGGGGTTTTCTCTCAATTCGTTTTGCTCTGCATCCAACTCCAATTTTGGAGTCAGACTCGCATACTTCAATCAGTTCACCGCCAAAACAAGTGTCTAAAGCTTCAGAGAAGCTTGAGGGGATAGAGGCTTGCACTCAAAGTCTCAAATGTTTGATGTTGTCTTTTTATATGCATATCTTTTAGGAGTCTTTTGTCAAGCAGTGTAGAGTTGAAGAAACTAGTAAGATTTTAGAAAATTGGGGGGGGGGGAAAAAGGTAACAAGTGCTGCGGACGTATTTCCCAGGTTTTTGACCCCTCCCCCCTTTGAAGGACATTTTGCACTTTTTTTTAAGGGGGGGGGACAGAAAACTGTACGTCGTCAACATGGTCCCAACGTAAAAATCTAATATTACATTTTCACCCCCTATTGTAGAAAACACGGGTAAGACGTCAAAATGAAATATTACATTATGACATATGACGTTTTACCCTAAAAAGTACTAGGTGATCGGGGGGGGGGACGTCATTTTTTTTCTCAATTTTCCAAAAAACGATGTTTTACAGATGTTAAAATGTACTGTTACATTTTTACCCTCCCCCCCCTTAAGGGGGTGGTGATGATGGGCGTTCAATTTGTTTTCGAGGTTCTACACAATAATTCATTTCCCACCTTTGGTAGGGATACCACTCACTTGTAAAAAAGGCCCAAAATTTCATTGAAGATCCAATTTTCCCTGCAAAACGAAATCTTCCAACCAACAATCTTTTAGCCCATGGTCTAACATTGAATAGTTTCTGTGCATTTTGAAATTTCTGTTCATTTTTTGCATCAATGCATGCCAATCATTGTCCACCAGGGGTGCCCATCGAACAATTGAGCGTAGCATACGGTTTCTCACCTCTTCGAGTTGCTGAAGTTGATTCGACGTCAAAGCACGAGCAAAAACGAAATGATCGGGAAAAAAAATTCGGAATTACACCATATCCTATGGGAGGGTCCGAAAAGAAATGACGCAACGTAATGTTTTCGGCAGCCCCGGGCAGGGATCAATGCGGATCTATTTTTTTATGCGCTAGCGGTTGCGAAAATCGACAAATTCAGAACAGTACCGAACACCGCCGGTCCCACTTACCAAGGTGAAACCTCCAGGCACCAAAAATTTGGAAACATTCTGTCCCAAAAAAGTTTCGGGCGTCCGATTCTCCAATTCGCACGAGTACTGTGTCACCAATGCGGTGTTGCAAACACATTTCAGACCATCGTTTTTACACCTTTGACACAAATAAGCGAGTGCCTCCAGGTAGCGCTGATCGCAGAACGCACCTTATAGAAAAAGGACAACAGAGAAAAAAAATCTGAAAGATAGACATGCGTCCTGCGTGCGAAAGGATTACCGACGATAAAGTACGTCCACGTATTCCACCCTCTCTGCACTCGAGTTGTCCCGACGTCGCAAGATATCCACCGCATTGCGTTGAAAACATGTGCCAATACATTTCAGGCTGTGTGTTTGGGGCCATAAAGCTTCACCGCGTATCTTCTTCATGTCGGGTACATGAGCACGAAAAAATCAGCGGAACATCTCCGAAACTGTGACATTTTCAGTTCGAACACCCACACGCATGCATTGTTTGCCAGCTGTCTCTCCAGGGAAAATGGTGGCCATCCATTTTTATTTTTCCCTTTTTTTTTGACAGAATGCGGGCCCCAGGGAAAGACTGTTTTTTTTTTCCTCCTTAGAACTGCGATCAAAAAGTAATTTGAAGTTATTATTGAAATACCTCGTTATTTGGCGATAAAATAAGAATTCTTGGTTCGTAAGATTTTATCCGTTCGGGGCTTCATGGGAGAATAACAGCTACAATAAACCACATGCCAATGGACGAAAATATCCGTGTCCTACGATTTTTTCTGTTCATGACTGTAAATTCTCGAAGTTGCATGAAATAACATCTTTTTGAAAAGAGTCCTGAAATTGGTATGGTATTGAAGTTCCAGGTATGTTAGCGAATCACCCGATATCCAGGGAGGGGACCGGAGTGTCTTAGAGTCGTCATACCCTAGAAAACGTAGTCGAAGTCCCGTCGGTCGGCGTTCATTTCACCTTCGCCCGCCTGAGTGAAAGACCGGGTGACAAAACTTTACAAACCAAAGTCGGTTCGGCAGAACCGTACATAGAATCTTGCAGAGGTGAACCACGAGGAAACTTCACTTGCAACATGCCACCAATTGTCACCGTGGAAAAATGCTGACGATAAATTTGTCCAAGTGTCATTCCAATGTGTTGATGGACGGCCACCTTTTCTGTTAGGGATTCCAAAAAACGGATTTCGCCAGCCATCCTTCAGGTGTTATTACAATCCGATGTGCAACTCGAAACTTCAACCGGAAGAGTCTCTCTTCCTAAGCCTCCATTGGGAACAAAATGTTTGCAATCGCCAACTTGAGATTTATTTTTTGTCGCCGCAACTTTTCGTTTTTTTCTGCAGAGTCTCGGTTTTGGACTGTTGTACTGGTCAGTCTCCAGGCAACGAAATGACTGTTTTATCGGTCAGTCTCCAGGCGACGAAGGGTGGGGGTGGCCAAATCCAAGCCATGCTCCTTAAGAGGGGGCTGGGGTTCGGCTGGGGGCAGCGGGCTCACGTGGCATGTGGGCGAGGATTTCGCTGCGTGGTGGTGGGAAACCATCCACGTTGTTGTGGGAGGAGGTGTCCTCGCATAACAAGCTTGCTGCAAGGGCGGTGAAGGGGACTACTCGCGATGACGGCAGCGGTGACGGCTTGGCGCAATGGGTCTGGGCTCTGGCGGGCTCTGGCTTTGGCGAGTTGGCGGATGAACCCTGCTGCTTCTTCGCTCCAACGGCCTCTCCTGCTTCAACTCTAAAAAGGACCAAGCGGCAGCGACCTGGTTGGACGAGTTCTGGGCACGTCCGTTCTTTGGACCTTCGCGCATCCCGTAGTGCCGTGCCTGCGTATTGTCCTCTGTGTTGCCGGGGTGCAGCTTGGCTGGTGAGTGGGGAAACAATGGTGGTGTCAATGGCCCACCCCAAAAAAAAAAAAAAATCACTGGTCAATCAGTCAGTGAGTCAATCAGCCAGTTAATCAGTCAGGCAGTCAATCAGCCAGGCAGTCAGTCAGTCAGCCAGCAAACCAGCCAGTCAGTCAGTCAGTCGGCCCGTCAGTCAGTGAGTCGGTGTTGCCGCCTCGCGGCCACGGCCGCGCGATTGTACAAACCTTGCATCCTCATTGGTTGCAAAAATTGTAATAAAATCAATAAAGTAATGCTCCCAAAAGTAGTAGTCATGTTCAGTTTCGTCCCGGTGACCCAGTCCTTGATTACGACAATACCTCCCCGGTTAGCTGTCCCAACGATGGTTTGGCCGCCCAGGCCGCCTTCGCCCCACGGGTTGCCAATGCAAAAGTTTTTGATTCCAGTGATGAATGGGAAGATGGGTAACGTGAGCGGCACTTTCCAATACGCACCACAACAAATTCGGGACCAACCTGCTCTTTCGAGGAATGGAACATGTACTTGATTAAACGGAACCTGAAGAACAACAACGGCATGCCTCCATTTTCGCATGGCAAATTTGATAATATCAGGAAACAACCTTGGACTGAGAACGCAGCCGTGTCGCGCACCGCCTGTGATTGGGAATGAGTCACTCCGACCGAAAATCGCCGATAATTTCACCATGTTGTCCGTAGCGCGTCCGTTTTTTTAAACCGAAGGCAAATGTTGAGGAAATTTTTGCTCAAACAAGGCTGTTAACAACGCTGGCCAGTGTTCCCGGTCAAACGCTTTGGACAAGTCAAAGCTGATGCTGCACACCGGTAAACCGGTTGCTACAGCTTTGTCCCACAAAATCTTCGCTGATTTTTACATGGTCGTCCCGCCTCCATTTTTAGCAACGGACAGCGGACGGAAACTTACAATCTTGCAGCGGGATGTCGGTCTAAAGTGGTTGGGTTGCATGTTGACAACCGCGGTGATACAATTACAACACATCGATTTGGAATATGCAACAAACTCACGTTTTTAATGCAAACAAGCGGAGCTTACTGGACCGGAGGGTTTCCATTTCCAAACGCTTAAAGGATTTCAATGCCGTGGTTTGGTCTGTCGCATGTTGTGGCAGCGGGCAGAGGGCAATTTACAACTCCCAGCTGGCTGCTTTGGATGTTCAATTTCGGACATTAGTGAGTGAGTGGTGAATGAAACCTGTATGCCCCAAGGCGGCGCTCGCCAGTTTCCAATTTGCTTGTGCTTTGAGAAGTGCTGAATCTTTGAATCCCACGTGCAAGCAAGCCGCCCATGAAAGGCACAGATCAATCCCTTTTTTTTCTCAGGTTTTTTTGCCGCGATAGGGTTTCAAGGAAATGTTTTATTGGTCATCATTTTTTTTTTGGTGAATCCTTCGACCCCCGCTAAAGGTTGATTGGAATGCAGTTCTGAACGAGTTTCTTCATCAATGGAATGAACGGGTCAAAACTGTTGCTGCAAATGCAGTTGGGGCGAAGAAGCAGCAGGGTTCACCCGCCAACTCGCCAAAGCCAGAGCCCGCCAAAGCCCCAAAACCCTTGCGCCAAGCCGTCACCGCTGCCCGCATTGCCAGATGGTCTGCAGCCCGTGCTCGTGCCACTTTCACCGCCCTTGCAGCAAGCTCTGATGCGAGTACACGTCCTCCCACAACAACGTGGATGGCTTCCCACCACCACGTAGCGGATTCCTCGCCTACATGCCACGCGAGCCCGCTGCCCCCAGCCGAACTCAGCCGCCTCTTAAAGAGCATGGCGTGGATTTGGCCACCCCTGCGACGAGACACTGACCAGCTTTCGTTGCCTGGAGACTGCCCAATACAACAGTCCAAAACCGAGACCCTGCAGGAAAAAAATGCGAGGAAAAATAAAAACAAACCATACATCACATGGTAAGAGCAGCATATAATGATCAAGTTTCCAATGTTGTTCCAAAATCTTCCAAACATGTTTGTGACCAAGGTCTGAAGCTTACAGAAGGAACTCGCACGTTCCAGCAATGCAGGAGTTGGGGCCATGGACGTGACTAGTCCATACGAGCAAGCGGACCAACCATGCGACAGTGCAGTTTAGGGACCAATCACGCTACGAACAAACCACTCGACGGAGCAATTTCCGGAACAAATTGGTTGCAAAGTCGCCGTAATTTGAAAATACAGTAAGGAGAACGAGCAACCTATGCTTTTGGATTGCACTCCCCCATCGTCAAATCCGTCAATAATGCGACGCAACCATTCCAAACGCAAAACAGCAATTTGAATTCCAGTGTTGGTGCGCATTGAAAAGGTAAAAATAAAAATGTGATCAGCCAAGGACAATGTGTCGGAGCAAAGTGGAAGGATTCCAAAGATAGAAAAATGCCTAGCAACGTTGGCCTCGAAATAGTGCCCTCGCCTTCCATGGGCAAAAACAAGAATCGAAATCAAACCTTCCGACTGGAAAATCAAATTCATGTTGGCGCCACAAAAATTCGTTCCCCAGGCGTCCTGTCGGACTGTCCCAACCGGAAGTTTGCACTTGTCTAATTTAATTTGTATTGCACGTCCCAACACAGCATTCAAAGAAAAAAAACGGGTTTAGGGCTTAGGACATTTTTTTGCCGTACGCCACGTTGGATAAAAAACATTCGCGGAATTCGCGGAACCGGGGATTGCGCCAACTTGATTCTGAGACATTGCGATCGACAAGTCGAAAGAATTGTGTTCGGTTTTGGGGTTGGAAGGTTGGGTGTTGCAAATAAACATGCGGCCACTGGATCGCAGCAGAACGGCACGACGCACAAATGTTTATGGCCCCAAATTCTGTGGCAATTCGAAGTCCAGAGCTCGCTCTGAAAGGGTTCGCAAGAAGTTGTTGACGTCTTCCCCCTTCCATGGTACAATTTCAAGAGCTGTCGCAGCATCTTGCCACAAGAAAAAACCATAGAACTCCTTCTCCTCATTTTTCCCGTGACAGGTTTCAAGAGCTATTTCGTCGTCCACGGCGATGAGGTGTCAGAGCAGCCGCTACCCGACTTGTATCGCACGTGGTTTTCCAACACATTTGAGTTGATGGGCTGGAGTTCCGTGATGCGGCTGGGTATCCAGTCCCCGTGTTTGACAAGTGGAAGGTGACCAACCAGAAAGGGGCGATGTTGACTGGGTCATCTATGTCCAATCAATAACTTCCCATCACCACGAACAGAGGGGAGGTCAATCCTGTGGTGTCGAAAAGTGCCAGGGAGTTCGGGAGGCCAGGTTTCCAAACCAGAATGGTTCGCCATCAGGTTGGCAGGGATGTTGATCTTGCACTGTCTTCTGTTTTGCGAGTGACCGGTCATGTTTGGCTAGTTTTTTGAGAAAATAATTTTTGAGCAATTCGCTGGCACCACGAATCACAACCAATCAATGGAGGCAGGTGATAGACAACATGGTGCAATCCTGTGCAAGGTACTTCCTTTCAGTGGTTTTTTATGCTCAAACAGTTTTGGAACCCTAAATGGGGTTGCGTGCGAACTTCGCACACAGACTTTAACATCTGCAAATTTTGGTGCTTTCTTGACCGCGGGGTTCGATTCCTACGATTTGTTTACTCGCCAGTCTCGTGACACTGGGTTGTTTTTGGATAAAACTATGGATTCCGTGCATGACGGAGGTGGTGCAATGCGACTTGTGATTTCTGGATGGCCTTTGTTTGGACTTGGAAGCCTTGCGCCAAGAATTTTCGAATAACCGCTCAGGTTTGTGAAGGCATGTTTTGCCAGTTGTATCTTTGCATATTTTAAATGCAGTCGCTGTATGTTGCCATGGCCGATGTTCTTGCTTTACTGTTTTGCTTGATGCATTTTGTTTGCCTTAGTCCCGCAAGTGGTGGTGGTTTTTTGTTAAGATGGTTTCGCCAATGCAGGTGTTGTCATGTTTGATTTTGCTGTTATAATCATGTTTTTGCAATGTCACTGGTTTACAAGATCTGGTTAGTATTTTGCCGCAAACCGAATTTTTCCATTCTTGAGATGGAGTTTGGAAGGCAGTCGCAACAAGGATTTTCGGGTTAAGGAAAAATAACAAAATGTGGGAAAACTAGTGCAAGTGCATGAAAAGTAGTGCAAGTGTGGGAAAAGTAGGACCATAAGAGCCAATCCCGACAGATAGAGAGGAAGAGAGAAAGGACCAACATGGTGGTCATGGTACGACAAGAGCAGGGGTGGTACGAGTGCAGTAGCAAAAGTGTTCAATGTAATACGAGGTAAACAAGCGCAAGAGCAAACACAAGAAGGAACACGAACAGGACTGGGACGTCGACCAAGATTACAAGTACGAGTGCGAATACGAACAATAGAAAAAGGATGAGCAAGAGCAAGAGCAAGAGCGCAGGGCACGGGCAAAGGCAAGAGCGAGAGGAAGAGCGAAAGGAAGAACGAGAGGAAGAGCGAGAGGACGAGCGCAAGAGGACGAGCGAGAGGACGAGCGAGGAGTACGAGAGTGAGAGTACGGGGTTGAGAGTTCGAGAGTACGTGTATGAGAATAAGCGTACGAGAGGACGAGTACGAGAGTAAGAGCACGAGTACGAGTACGGGTATGAGTACGAGCACGAGCACGAGCACGACTACGAGTACGAGTACGAGCAAGAGGAAGAGCATAAGAGCAAGAGCAAGAGCAAAAGCAAGAGCAAGAGTCAGAGTGAGAGTAAGAGTAAGAGTAAGAGTAAGAGTAAGAGTAAGAGTAAGAGTAAGAGTAAGAGTACGAGTACGAGTACGAGCAAGAGCAAGAGCAAGAGCAAGAGCAAGAGCAAGAGTAAGAGTAAGAGTAAGAGTAAGAGTAAGAGTAAGAGTAACAGTCAGAGTCAGAGTCAGAGTCAGGGACTGAAAATGGAGTGACATTGAGAATGAGTGTGAGAGTGAAAATGAGCGCGAGCCGGAGCGTGAGAGTGTAAGCGTATGGGAATGGGTCAGGGCCAAAGCAAGAGTAAGAGCAACAGCAACAGCAAGAGTAGAGTACAAGTCAGAGTCAAAGAGTCAGAAGGAGAGGTGGGAGGTATATACCAGGTACCAGATAAGAGGAAGAGGTGCGAGGCAAGAGGCAAGAGGTCCAAGAAAGACTGGCAAGAGGAAGAGGTGGGAGGCACCAGCAGGTGGGAGGTTCCAGGTGAGAGGTACCTTAGGAGGTACAATACATTGCTGAGAACAAAGGTGGTGAACCACATAGTGTGAATGTCACTTTGCCCGCAGGATTTCCAGCTCGACTTCGGAATCTCCGATGTTTGAACGCGCACGTGCATGCATAAGTTCATTGCAAAATGCTTTTCAATTTGTGTCAGGATTTAGCTTATGTTAGATTTTTGGATGTCAGATTTTTTGGCAAAATCAAACTCAGTCGAGTGAACACCGAGGGACACATCATTCAAGAAATTTAACGGCTTCTGTACTTCGTAAACATCATTCAGAAGTTTAACAGCTTCTGTACTTGGTAAACAATTGAACAGTTGACCATTGGCAATGCCGTGGCGTGTGGACATGGTCAATCTGGCGCGCTTAAAACTACGAAATTTGCTTTGGTGGCTTTGTTCTCTTGAGCCGGTTCCAGGTTCAAAATGATGCCCACGGTTTCGCAGCGTTACGTCCATGTGACTTGGAGCAACCCCAATGACGTGACAGAAAACTACA
This sequence comes from Breviolum minutum Mf 1.05b.01, assembly GCA_000507305.1. Classification (NCBI taxonomy): domain Eukaryota; class Dinophyceae; order Suessiales; family Symbiodiniaceae; genus Breviolum; species Breviolum minutum. The sequence continues at coordinate 77,423 of DF241176.1, forward strand.
GATTCCCAAAGACTTGGTAGGACGCCAGTTAGTTGACGAAACTTAGGAAGCAACCACAACACCCCTCAAAGAGCAGTTGAAATTTGAAATAGATCTCTTCAGCAAATTCTTTTAATATAGTGGCAATGAAAATAGGATGGTGCCGAAATTGGACATGTGAAAATTTTATGGATGGATTGCGTCTTGATTCATCAAACATCCTCGGATAAGTCCCGGTAGGTGGAAGCCCTTGCCATGTCATTTTCCAATTTTGCCGGACTTTCTGGCCTTGAGGCTCGGCCATTGCCTGGCACAGGACTGGATGCAATACACGTTCCAGGTGCTACAATGTCAGGGCCTGAAAGCTTCAATCCATTCAAGTCTGTAGCATGGCACATCAGAAATTTGCATGTTTGATATCGCCTTGCTATGCCTTGCTTGGATCAGTGGTGATGAGAGTCAGAAAGGCTCCAATTCGTACATGTGGCAACGGACACGTTTGGAATGTGTCACATCAAAATTTCCAATGCTGAGGGCTCCGGTGTCAGCATGGACCACCCACGACACTGTGTACACTGCCAGAGGTCCTCTCCATATTTTGGGACTTGGGATGCTCGGAGAATTTTTCGACGAGACTCGGGCGGTTCTATTTTCCAGACCCGAAAGACAACACAATGAGTCATAGTACAGTACTTGATAGCATGGAATTGGGTAGATGTGAAGATGTTTGGAACTTGGAACCCGACAAATCCAATGATTGGGAATCCTCACAACCCGCGCTACCAAGAGCACCATCAGACCTTTCGTTCCTGCATGCACAGGCCTTCCTGAATCTCGTTTCTCCACATATGGAGTACCGCGAGTGCAGCCGATGGAGAGTGCCAGTCCAAGAAAGCGCTTGGTGAACCCGGTCTTTGCGGTGCAGGTGCCTGCTGTCAGTCGTTGAACCTGTTGACATTTTGAAGGTCACGGGTCGCCAATCGGACACTGCATAGATATCGAATTCTGAAGAAACGAATGTTTGCCATTGGTTATGCGTTCTGTATAGGGCGCTCCCACAAACGTAGTACTCTTGATGCAAATGGAAACAGTTAATCTTTATGAAACTAAGTTGTTGAAAGTATCGTGCTGCAGCTACTTCAGCTTACACAGGTAGACTCTTTGGAACGGTTTTCATCGCACTCAGCACCTTCCATGGCTTGCTTCCCATAATGCGTGTCGAAATGCCGAGTGGCAGCAGCAATGATTCCAACGTGCGAAGTCCAGAAGAGCTGTTTCCATCAGATCCATGGATCGCACAGGCGTTACAGGGGAAGAATGAGCAGAATCGGAAGGATTTTGTGAATAGGATTCAGGCCAAGGTGGCGGAAGACATCCAACGTCCAGATGGGAAAAAGGAAGTGGCCCAATTGCTGGCCTGCATGAGGGTGCATTGCTTCCAAGGCACATCAGCCTTAGTCAAAAGCGGCCTCACTGCCTTAGGTGCTGTAGCGATTGGCCTTGATAGCAAGGTGGGCGAATTTTTGCCCGAGATAATGGACTTGCTACTTGGCGATGCCACGCGTGCAGGACCCTTCCTTGCTGAACCTTCCTCAGACCAGCCCAGTGCTGACCATCGTGTTCGCTATCTTGCCTGTGAATCGCTCTTTAATGTGGCCAAAGCTGCCAATGAAGAGTTGTTACCATATTTGGACAAAATCTTTGATGGGCTTTCCAGGCTGGTTGGGGCCATTCATTTGATTTCTTGTTTTTGTGCTTTAAAGCCTTGGTCAAATGATGTTCTGGTATAGAATCCTTGGCGCAAGCCTTGGTATATCAAAAGTTCACTAAAAGTATCTAAAAGTTATGTCATTTGCAGGCTCGCAGGAGATGTTGTGCCTGATGTGCGTCATGCAGCACAGGTCTTAGACCGGCTGTTACTCGGTGCGATTTAGTTTGGACCCATCATGGGAAGTGCATCATGTTCATGAATACGGTGCGTTCCCTTTGAACAAATTTTTACCAAACATTGAGAAAAAGTCGGACCTCTTCGGTTTACGTATAGCGGGGTATAAGGGTAAAACCATGTACAACCTACAATTCACGAAGTGGTATTTCGGGTGTGAAAATTTCATAATTTCCTTGTGCAACCTCGACTCAGGTTGAAGGACATTACTTCACATCACCAAGACAAATTGTGTGTTGGGAGCTTTGTAGAGGAACTTGCCAAGAGGATGAAATACAAAAACCCAATGATTCGGCAACTCTGCTTGGGCTGGACGAGCTTGGTACTAAGTATGGAGAATGTGGATTTGGAGAGTTTCATTCCTCGCTTCCTTGAGGGAATTTTTGAAGTGATGGAAACGCATGACCACAGCCGTGACAGTCGGCAAAATGCTGACACCTTGCTGGATAAATGTTTGGAGAAAGTTAAGAATTTGGAGCCCACAAAGGCCAGGAGGATCATATTCTGCACTGCACATCGCTTGGCTGAAAGTTGCAAGAATGAGGACAAAGTTATACGTGACTGGGTCATGTGAACTTGCTGTAAGACTGTTGATTGTGTTTTTTCTTTTTAAATCCCCGGATGTACATTATTGATGAGATTTATCATGTATGTCAATTATTTTGGAACCATACAGACGGTGGTAGTTGCCGTCGACGGGAAAGCAGGCTTATGTTCGTTGTGCTGGCTTTACGAATACGTGCACCTGACGCCCAACTTCCATGGTGCCAGGGGTGGCCCAGTTGCTGTGGCTCGGCTTCGTGAGGAGGATGAAACGGAGGCTCAGGAGTGGCGCAACGGATGGTCAAAACACCTCCCTGCGGTGATGGATGGCGTGTACGATTGCATTGGGGATAAGGAAGCTGAGGTGCGGTGAGTCTGAATTCTCGGTCTGAAATTACACATCATCTAGAATCGAACAGACGTCTTATTTGTATAGCATCAATACGGTCCGGAGTCTGTGGAGATATATTACGGTTCATTTTTTTACTATGCATGTATTCACACACACATATATATATACATACGGATATGTATATATATATATACTGTATATAAGATATTTATTTCATTGTATAAACTGCCTGTTTAAAATCTTCCAAGTACAGACACACGTATCCAACAATTATTCTAGCTGCCAGTGGCCAGGTCTCGTCGATGGCGGTAGATCTAAACAGCTGCCTGTTGGAGCTATCTGCCACTTTGGGTGATGGTCTCCCGGTGGATGACTTGGTGAAGAAACTCCGTGACAGGCTGCGGCCTCCTGTGGATGGGCGGGGTGCCTATTCATCAAATCCTGGAGATGGACTGATGACGGTGCAAATCGCTTGCCTCGCATGGGTTTGCCTGTTGTTGTCCCATAGCCCACAGCAGATGTTGCAGAAGAAGACCATGAAGGAACTCTTCATGCCCATCTTTGAGTCCCTGATGCATCCCAACGATGAGGCAAAGTTGGAGGGCCATGCGTTGGACTGAACATGCCGCATGCCAGTCAGTATGGCTAGTAGCAGGTAGCAAAAAACATGTCTTAGAATGTCTTTGATCAACCTGAAAATTTTGCATCTTCATTGCTAGACTTAGACACGCTTGATAGCCTCTATCTTTGGATCGTCTGTTCGGAGGTACAACCTGGAATACTTTATCACTACATATCATTCACTGTCGTTTGTAGCTGCCTCATTGAGGTGGTTATTGCCTCGCTGAGAGTTCTAGCGCAAATCATGGAGGCTTCCAGCTTTGGAGATTTTTGCCTCAGCAGATCTTCCCAGAATTGTGCTTGATTCATTTGTATGGGTATGTATGGGTATCCTTTAACATTTCATCTTACGTGGCTTCCCAAGAGTTTGTACCTTCCAAGTATAGCTGTATGGCTGGTAGGGTTTGAATCTGATTGGTAATGATCTTCCAATTGGGTGCACCCTGCATGAAGGCGCATCCCGTGGAGGAACTTGACATTGAGGATACTCGGCTCGGTTTTTAAGAACAAAAATGCATGAAGCAAGTACTCTATCAGGAAATATTTTTTTTGATGGCTAAAGGATTTTTGCATCAGGATTGCTAGGATTGCTAGGCAATTTTGGTGTGTTTCCTACTTGCTGGAGCGTGAGGACTTGTTTCCAGACAGATCAATTGAGAGCTTTACCTCTCTTGCACCCGAGCGGAAGACTAGTCCTGAGCTCTTCACCAAGATTGTGGAGAGGCGGGGTCCCAAAGTTTAAAGGTTGGACAGGGGTTAGATTTGATCAGATAGGTCCTTTGAAGCATCCATCCTCGCCTACTGAGTCTGATGGTCTTCCAAATCTACTTTCCCATCTTTCCTGGTCTCCAAGGCTTTTGTTCAAGATGACCTAGACATTTTGCTTCATCCTTTGGAGGGTGTGGATGATATTGGATTTTTTAGTGTGAACTTTGTATACGCCCTGGATGCTTGTCTCATCATCACCTCAATTCTCCTCCTTTATTTTGCGACTACCGACTACCCTTGAGGTTGCTCTTAGTTTTCTCCAAGGAGCGCGAGATGTTGGAGTCCCGTGGGCGTTTGATGATCCGGGAGCTTTGCCGTCATTTGGATCCACGTCGATTGTATGTCACGGTGGCTCGAGCTATCCAACAGGACGAGGGTGGTGGAGTGCTCAGGCTATTTTCTTGGGAGGATTTCAGCGGAATGATTTGGGAATCGATTTAACTGGGAGGAAACTAGATTTCCTAGTGCGTCTAGTCAGCTAAGTGATTCCTCCTTTCCATGTTTTGGCGGCTCATTTCTGGAAAGGAGCGGGACAAAGAATTCGCTCAGAAGTTGGTTCAGACCTTCAGTTGGATCTTGTTGACTGCTGCTGAGACGCGAGTCTTGCGCGAAGAACTTCTGGAGGAATCCGAAAAACATCCTCAGCTGCGGCAGCTGGCAGGGCATGGGCTTGGATCTGCTGAAGCTCCAGGGGTTGGGCCTTTGTTCCTTGAGCTGTTGGAACCATGGTTTCACAACCCAGCCAGTGCGCTGGCCTTATGTTTGTGGTCCCAGCAGTATGATCTGGCAAGTGAACTGACAGCACGTTTTGCTGCTTTTGAACCCACCTTGGACTTCTTGCAGCAGTTGGATCAACTGGTCTTGCTGATTGAGTCACCTATTTTCTCAAGGCTCAGGTTGCGTTTGTTGGAACCACGTCAGCATCCATCGCTTCTTAAGTGCTTGCTTGGGTTGGCCATGTTGCTTCCACAGGCTGGAGCCTTTCAGGCCCTGACGGAACGTATGCACTTGGTGCAGAGTAGCCTGCTTCTCGAGGTCCGACATGATGAATCGACACAGGCACCTAGCCGCAACAGGGGAGATTGGTGGTCTGGAACCAGCCAGGACAAGAGAACCTCAGAGCTAGCGGGTCTCCTCCAGACATTTGACAAGATCTCGCAGATTTGATTTGTTTTTGGTAGGGTTGTGCTTTTTACACAGCGCGAGGTGCGTTGAAAGAGTGGAGCGGCTACACGGAAGGTGATTCCCTTGCAAAGAGTCAAGGAAATGATGTGAGAAAAGTTTTCAGGGGGAGGTGTGCAGCTACTCCGATAGTAATAGGTTTTCCAGAGGAGCAGAAGTACTGCACGATTTATGCTTTGCATTATCTCCTATCTTCTGGTACTTGGATTTTGTAGCCTGTGTATGCAACTGTATGCTACAAATATGTGTCTCTGTCTTATCGCCTGTATGTCAAGAATGGCTTTTCTGAACTCAAATGATCCCATCAAGTGGGACTCCTATTGCAGTAGAAGCTCTGGGTTGGAGAGTTTGAGGGACAACCTCAACCTCCTGTTCAGGAATCTTACATGAAAATTGCACATCCAGACTCACGGGCCACGTCAGGAATATGCGTCAAACGCACTTACCGTGCCTTCTCAGAGGCTTGGGGAGAGTTTTGGAGATTGAGAGGGCATGAACACCACAACTTGTTGGCCAGGCATTCTCTACCATTGAGCGCCTCGCGAGCCCGGTGCACAGTTGTGCACACGACTTCAAGTTGTGACCAGTCAGGTGATGCTCTGTTTCTGAACTGAGGTGGCGACCAATGGAGGTGCCTCCCAAGATACCCCAAACAAGTGGATGTGGATGACTGGATCTAGGCAATTGTCGTTTCTGGGAAGGCTAGTTCCTCTGAAGAGAGAGAGAGGAATAGCTCGCATCAAAGGAACCGCCGGAAATATAGAGAGACTTTGCTTGGAAGAACGGTGGGCATGCCAGCAGGGATTTCGGCCAGAGAAAAAACACACACACGCACCGCAGAAATCTTAGCAAATGAACACCAGGTTGAGGTCCTGCTGATCAGCAATCATTGGGTCATGTGCCATCGAAAGTATGCACTGCAAATTCCCCAAGATTCCACAAGAGAGAGAGAGAGAGAGAGAGAGAGAGAAAGAGTCGCTGTTGTTGGACGACTACTTTGGGCCAAACGATGCTCAAGGTCAATTAATTCAAGCACAGTGAAATATCATCCCCTTGATAAACCCCAAATCAGACACTTCAAGCAGAGACATTTATTTACTGTGCTATTGAGTGATGGCGTCCCATCTTGGTTGACCTCCAGAAAGCCCCAGGTGGGGTTGCCCCACTTAGACGGTCAGTTGGGGCAGGAAGTGGGATGAATGCTCCAACAGCATGAGAAGCGACAAGCTATAGACTGATGTTGTTGAAGATACGGCAAGCAAGCCCGCCAGTGCCTCAAGCAATTGCGCAATCAAAACGAGTACTGTGATTTTTATAGACCGGTTTTAATGGAGGAGGCACCTGCAGTTTGCGAGATTTTCGTATTTATCTCTGTTGTGATGGATGGTCTTAGCAGCTTCACATGCTCTTGACCGTCTTGGCTCAAGTTTTTTTTTTAGACAAGCAAGGAAGCAGGGAAACCTTGTGCCAGGCCGACCTTTATCATGAGCAAAGGTTGCATCGCAGCAATTGGCCTTGGGGCCCTTGCAGCCCCAGCCTTCTTGGCACCAAGCGGCACAGGTTCCCAGTTGCGAGGTGCAGAAGTGTCTTCGCCCGCACCAAGGACTTCCCAATCTTCTCAAATCACAACTGGCGTCATTGGTGCAGCTTCTGTTGCAGCTGTGGCCTCCTTTGTGATTGGCAAGCGGCCATCCAACCAGCCAACACCTGTGGCGTGCCATGCCTTTGACCCAAGCACGCAGGTGGGCGCTACAGCCCCCTTGGGATTTTTTGACCCAGCAGGCTTCACCAAAGACATTGATGAGAAAGGCTGGAAGAAGCTCCGCGCAGCAGAGATCAAGCACGCTCGCGGTGCCATGATGGGCGCGCTTGGATTGTTGGTGCAGAGTGTCTACAAGTTCCCTGGCTATGAGAGTGTTCCTTCCGGGCTGGCTGCCCAGTGGACCGAACCAGGCAGCAACAGCTTGTGGCTGTTGTTTGGTGCCATCGGATGCTTGGAGCTTGGCCTGTCCCCTTGGAAGGAAGATCCTGACACTCCTGGTGACTTGGGTGACCCATTGAACCTTGCGAAGGGCAACGTCACAGATGACATGCGATCCCTGGATGCATTTAGTTTGCTGTGCTTTGAGCTTCGCAAATCTGATCGAAGGAAGTTTAGAAGTCTAACTTCCGACAATATGGACAGTTGAAACGCAGAGTAGAGTAGTCAAGTCAGCAGAAAGAAGATGCAATAGCGGGAAAGTCTGAAGAAAGAAAATACATCCGCGCCAAATGTTAGACAAGTTGCGAAATGCTGTGTTTTTTCAATGATTCGTGTGTCGGGTCAGTCGACAAGTAGGCCTGTTAAAGCGGCGGGTGCGGAGTTATGTGGTCAGAGGAGAAATCAAAAATTGCACGCCGCTGTGGCGAAAAGCACATTTCGAAGTCAATATGTTAAAATTCATTGACGGTGTCGGAGCACTTCGAAGGTCTGATGTCGAAAAATTGCACGCCGCTCTGGCGAGAAGCACATCTTGAAGTGAAAATGTACAAAACACGTCAGCTCCGGAGCACTTTTTGAAGTTCTGATGTCGAAAAATTGCACGCCACGGTGGCGAGAAGCACATTTTCAAGTCAAAATGTACAAAACACGTTAGCTCTGGAGCACTTTTTGAAGTTCTGATGTGAAAAAATTTCACGCGGCTGTGGCGAGAAGCACACTTCGAAGTCAAAATGTTAAAAGACTGAGGGTATCGGAGCACTTTTTGAAGTTCCGATGTGCAAAAATTGCACGCCGCTGTTGCGAGAAGCACATTTTGAAGTCAACATGTTCAAAAACTGAGGGTCAGGGACACTTTTGAAGGTCCGATGTGGAAAACTTGCATGGCGCTGTGGCGAGAAGTACATTTTGAAGTCAACGCTGTGGGGAGAAGCGCATTTGTACGTGAAAATGTACCAAACACGTCAGCAGCGGACAATTTTTTCACGTTCTGATGTCGAAAAGTTGCATGAACCTGTGGCGAGAAGCACATTTTCAAGTCAAATGTACAAGATACCTGTGTTTTGGCGCACTTTTTGAAGTTCAGATGTCGAAAAATTAGTCAGGTTGTAAGTTAGTCAGTCAATCAACCAGTCAGTTAGTCAATTTGCCCTTAGTCAGTTAATCAAAGAATTACATTAGTCAGTAAGTCAGTTCGTCAAGTAGTCAGGAGTTAGTTACTCAATAAATGGATCAATCAATTAGTGAATTGGTCAGCTACAGTTAGCTAGTTAGTCAGTTAGTCAAGTTAGTCAGTTTATCAGTTAGTCAGAGTCAAGTGGCTAGTTTGTCAGTCAGGAAGTCAATTAGTCAGGTATTCAATCAGTCAGCTTGTCAAATTGTCAGCAATTAGTCAGTTAGTCAAATAGTCAGGAAT